>JASDQU010221434.1:19640-32141 GCA_032191745.1 Picea mariana
AAGTGTTTAATTATATTCTTACCACATTTTATCATGACTGTATTGGATCTGTTATCATGTTTTCCGCTGTGTAAATGAATTACTGTTGAAAGCTATGGATTGTCTAATTATAACAGTAACTATATGTTTATTCTGAGAAGTAAAATGTATCTCTTTGCTGTTACGCATGAGATTATACAATTCTATATGTTTTATGTAAAAGTTCATGTACATATTGGTTAGCGAGAGGTTTGAAAGCCTCGGTAGAGAAAAGTGACACTACAAAAAGTGAATTTAGTAGTTTAGTTACTTCATCCATTTGAAGGGGGGCAGCAAAAGAACTAGAAGTCAAAACTTCAAACTTACCTTTTCTTCTGTCTCTATCAGCCTTACTCCTAACCTTATCAACTGCCAGTATATTAGATTCTACTTCAATGGCTACATCTTCCATATGAGCCAAGGAGGTAGCTCTTCTTTCTCTCAACATGAGGCAAAAATCAAGGTCAAAAGCACTAGCATAAATCATTTTAGCAAAGGTTTTTGTGGGTTTAACTTCAACGGGAATATTTTTATACATCTTATTAAATCTCTTCGAGAATTCTGAAACAGATTCCCCTTCTTCTCTCTTAAGTGCTCTGAATTATGTAATATAATAAAGGAGATCTTTTTTATTCCCCCAATTTCTTAAGAATAAATCATCCAGAGTAGAAATCTCATCAATAGATCTAGGAGGAAATTCCTTAAACCAATCCCTAGCATCACCATCAAGGCTCTGTACAAAAACTCTCATCCACACATCTTCATTTTCGATGGCCTGAATTTCTGCAAATCTATAAAAGGATGCAAGGTGCTCTTCTGCAGTCACATCTCCCTCTCTTGTGAATTGGGGCATGCGCTTAAGGTAGTCTGTGGTCGAGAGAGCATTCATAGGCTGAGGTAAAACTAGAGGGGTGTATCTAGTAGCCAATATCTCATCCATCTTGTTCCTATGACGATTAGCACCTGCCATTTGGACGTGAACTGGAGGAGAAGCAGGTGGATATGGAGTTCGAATAGGGGAGATTGGAGGTGTGCTTCTGGGAACAAAGGGAAACAACTGAGGATCTGGAGAAAAGGCCTCAGGGCTCGAGGGAACAGAGGTTTCCCTCTCTGTAAAAGCAACAACTTTAACAGGAGCAGGAGTGGTGAAACTGGGAGAGGGGTAATCAGCAGGAAAACTCCAAAAATTTAAACTTCTAGAAGCTCCAACAGATGGTGTAATAGGGAAATGAGAAACAACTACTGGAGTTGCTATAGGAGAATAATGAAAGTTATCAGAATCACTTGGTTCAGCAGTAGACGTACCCTCCTAAAGGGTCTTTTGTCTTCTGATAATTTTCTCTGGATCAACTTCAGGTGTCACTAAAGGCAGTTGTGGAGTATACCTCGTGTGTCTACCTCTGGAAGCCACGACTGAAACCGTGGAGTTGTAACAGTGGATTCACCAGGTGCATAGTTGCAATCTTCAATGTTCTGAGTTTTGATGCACCTTCAAAACCATTAAGATTTGTCATTCAATCCCAGGGAAAATTTACAATTCGTCCCCAGAAATGGTGCCAGAAATGTTAGCACTAGAATTCACCTCTGGATTGTGGAAGAGGTAAGTTCAGTACCCATCAGTTTATATGTCACGGTTAATGGATTTAAAGAGGTCAAATGGGGAAGACTCGAGAGAATATCGTTTTAACTCAGAAAACTGGGGCAGTGTGCACAAGCAAATGAGGTCTTGATTAAATTCAACCAGTAAGTTGTAGTAAGGGTGAGTAGGAGGAAGAAATTGAGAAGAAGACGTAAAGGTCTGCTCTAGACATCAAGTCTTCCAGTGGCCTAAGGAGGCAAAACTATGAAAAGCAAGATCCTCTTGAATTCAAAGTTTCAGGAAACTGAAAACGCTATAATTGCACTGCAATCAAACATTCATTACAACACAGTCACCACAATCCATGTGAATCCTTCGATCATGAACATTCAGCATAAGACGCAAGTGAGATGGAAATAGAAGTTGACTTTCATTAAACAAGAAGTCTCACATCATGTTACATAACCAAAGAACCAGAGCTTCATTAAAACATTATAATACGGGAGCTTAGCTCAACCATCGACCTTAACAAAATATCAAAACTGAGTATTTATACTCAGAACAACTTGCCACCACCAAGAGTGTGACTTGGCTATAGCAATCAAATATTTGCATCTGCATCTCTCCTGCCAGTCTGCAATTTCATCCTTGTACCAGACGTGATCTCATATCAGTATGGGCTTTGCAGGAGAATTTGTTGACAGGGTAAATTTGGGCTAACAGTATGCCTCCACGGCCATCCTTCCATGCTTTCCATTTATGGGGCGAGATGAGGTTTCAACCACCTCCCTCCATTTTCATTAACTACTTTCATCGAGATCGAGATGAAACCTGACACCATGAATGTTCTAGGAGAAATTCACACTTCCTTCAAGTCAACCTCGATGCCTCGAGACCACGCAGATATTCCTCAATTAATAATACGGATTCTTTCAGCCTTAGCACAGCTTCTCTCCATCGCTTCATGCGACCTCAGACCATGACTTGGGGCTCCTATGTGAAATTTCAGGATTTTTCATTTCGGGAATCTTCACTCCACTTGATTCCAAATATATCAATGCTCGAATTTGTGAAATATCCTATCCAGAGCAAAGGTCGGATTTGCTTTGAATTTAATGGCTAGGATGCTTTCTCTAAAACCTCAGCCACCCACCGCTCAATGGGCGCTTACCCTTCTTTATGGCCCTGCTCCCCATATAACCATGGTCTGTGATCATGGGCCCAACTCTTGGGCACTTCGCAACTTCGCGTTTCCCGAATCTATACTGTGATCCATGCTAAAACCTCTGAGTCACAAAATTGTGATTTCTCATATCAGATGCCACGCATCCCTTTGAATCGTATGGCCCAGAATTTCGGGACTTCGGGTAGTATTTGGCATTTTGGAACTCGGGAAATTTGCGCATTCCTCACTTCAGTTTTCCTGAAATGACTTTCTTCGCGTCTCAGATCTGGTGCCACGTGTCCTGTTGATCGGACGACTCCTACTGATTTCAGATTTCAGGGGCTCGGATCTTTTACAAATAACTTTAACAACATTCCGAACTCTCAATTCTCACAATTATCATTCATCGCTGAAAGACTGCACTTGCATGCTCACTTGATTCGAGTCCATATCAGACCGCTCTGAGTGTTGTTCTTTGTACTTACAGTTGCGGCCTCTATAAACAAATATTTGGACTACTGGCTAAGGGCTCAGGAAAGCAAAAGGGTTGGTGACAGAGGAAAAGAGGGAAGTGATCAACCTTAGGGAAAATAGGTCAATCAAATAGGTGAAGGTTAACAAAATAAAAACTACAAGCCGAGAGGAAAAACTTAAGATTGGGTCTACGAAAGGAGGAAAGACAAGCAACATTACAAACCTAGATAGAAACCCCAAACCCACAAGACTCTAAAAATTTTACGTGATAACAGATACTACCTATTGAATGCAATATCCCTTCTCTTAAGTTGGCAGTCACGCATATACCTGACACTTACGATATCGAGCGACGCCTTTTACACCTAGAGAGTCTTGATGAGCATCATCGAGACACCTCTATGGCTATCGAGGTGAACAAAAGACGTGTCAAGGTCCAGTGCAATAAGTTTGTTTTTCCTCGGTTGTATGCTAAGGGTGGCTTGGTCAGCTTATATGATCAAGCCAAAGCACCGTTGGGGGCAGGCGAGTTTAAACCCATGTGGCACGGTCCCTATATTGTGCGACGTGTCTTAGAAAAGGAGACTATGAGTTAGAAGATTATAAAGGGAATATGTTGGTCGAGCCCATGAATAGGCTCTACTTGAAAACATATTATGCTTGAGCCCCAAGATTTGGCATAACTCTTTGTATACTAATGTAATTTAGTGTATATATATTTTCCCTTTCTTTTTGTTTCCAACTTGATTATCAAGTTTTCTCTTGGTTGGCAGATGTCAACAGACTCTTCAGTCTACTTAGGATTCGCAGACAGAGCCAGTCATCATACATGGAACTTGGCTTCCGCCACTTGGGTATTTTACTCACCCGAGGGTCTACTGTTGTCTTCAGGTGGTGTATTCCTAGGGCCACCCACGAATAATTTGGCTGAATATAGCATCATTATAGAACTTGTACGCGATGCTATCTCACATGGTATTCACTCTTTAGAGGTTCGCCTAGATTCCCAGTTAGTAGTATGCCAGTTGAACAACATTTACCATGTGCGTGATCCTACTTTACTCCGACGATTCCTATGGGTACGTATTTTAGAATGACAGTTTGATTTTATTACTTATTATCACATACCTAGGAGTTCTAATTATGTATCTGATGGTTATGCTAATTTTGTTTTAGATTGGCATTTGTCACATAACTAAAGCAAAGAAAACCATCTCATCAATGTACACATTCTAATATAAGTAAAGCTGAAGATCCTTGTTTTATGTATATTTCAAAAAATATGATGTTTATAGTACAAAATTGGGGCTAACACCCTCAATACACATATATAATTGGTAATACAAGATCCATGACATCTACACATGTGGCATTGGATGTGTGTCATGATAACAAAATACGACGTTTGCGAGATGCCGAAAGAGTCGCACCCAAGCTTTGGGAACACCAACCACTTGTCGTTGCATGGCCTCCGGCAAATCCTCTACCTGAACCATAGAAATCTTATGTGTCAAACGAGACAGTTTGCCCTGCACAAAAATAGTGAAATACTTGCATCTGGTGCATGCGAAAGACACACATGGTCGTTGGTTTGTGAACATCCTCTTCATCCAAGTTCCTATAAATCATCAAGCTATTTCTTTGTACCTCATGTTGACTGATGAGAGATCCTTAATTCTCTACTTTCAGTGGGTCTCCTTCCATCAACTTCAACTCATCCATTCTAGAAATGAGACCTAGAGTCCTATGAGTACCTAGAGTCTTACAGTCATCGGTTTCAAGTTCTCTTGCCATCGACAATTGGGAATACATCAATGTCTCATGATCGATGGATTCTTCAAGTGTTCAACCTCAACACCTTTATTCACACTTGTAAGAATGTACTTGGTGCCTTGATACCTACTTTCATTATCGGTAGGTTGTCTCACATTTGTTAATGGTATGCCTTAATGATTGGTAATCAAACAAAGTCTCGTTATGTTCGACATCAACTCCTCTATTCACATAATGTAGACTTGCACCTTTGGTGGATAGTGTAGAAGACATTCAGTTTATAGTAGCATATTTTTTGAGTTGTTGCTATTGTTAATTAGACCAATACCTATATGACTTCAGTGATCATGGGAGATCAAATTGTACTCCATTGTATACATATATCTTCAAATTGATTTTTGAGACCGGTTTCCATTGCGCCTTGTTCATGGCCATGAACAGCTATTTGGTATATTTCCACACGGATCTACAATGTAATTCAAATTGGTAGCCATGTGTACAAAGTCATTATGGATTAAAATATTATCATGAGCAACTAGCACTTCCAGTTGAGTCTCCGTTACTCCACTTCTGGGAATTATAATGTATTTTGGCCATCGCAGATACTCCTCTGACCTAAGATACTTCTCTGACCTCACACATGAGGGGCATCTATTATAGAAATTTTTTCCTCACCCCATGCAACTTTCTTGGATGGCCTTTCCATTTCCCTATGCAGACTTGAAGTCCCTTGGTGTACCTTCCAGACCTAGAAAAACATATTTTTCCACATATATGCACCCTACCAATTAGACAGCATGTGTATACACAAGTTGCACCACTACAACCTGCGTACATCGGGTTTGGTGCTCAAAATAAAAAAAAATTGTTAGTTTTTCATGTCACGTCACGTGATCCATGATCCTTGGCCTTCCATATAATGGAAACGTTCTGACTCGGCCCTTCAGTTCCACTTGAAGTCTATAAATTGAGCCATATCCAAGTCGTGGAATAAGGGAGACTTTCAACTTTTGAGAGCAAAGATACTCTGGAGAAATTTCACTTCACATTGAGTCTGCATCCCTTTATCCTTGAAAGTTTGAACACATTGTTCATCCCCCAAGCTCTTCCTTCTTTAATGGAGAACCTCATTGTCTCCTTTATATGAGCTTGCATTTGGTGGAGGATAGAAGTGGTGTAGACCCAGCTGGAGGGACTTAGTTTCTCGGTTTCAATGTGTGTTGGTACAGAAGTTTGTCACATATGTACTTATGTTGATCATTTTAATAGAAATACTATTTTCTCGTCCAATTGATATCTTGAAAATATTTGAATTGTTATTCCATGGGCGTATTTTTCATGAATGTTAATGGATTATGTTATTTTCTATGCTAACATTATATATTATCACCATATGCTTATGTATCTTGGTTGTTGAGGATAAGCTGCAAGTATAAAATTTGAGTTGCTTGCTCAATGGTGGTCTTCATCGAACATCTAGATGAGGTAGGCTCTTGATCTTGTCATGTTAGCATTTCATTTATATAGAATACTTGGGATTAGAATTGATTTCTGCATGTCATTCCTTCTGTTTTGGTTTACCCCATGCCATAGAGAGATATTCCTTGTAACAAGGGAGTTTCAGCCTATAGTTCAATTTGCATACTTAGCACTTCAACAATTATACTCCTTCACAGATGTAGAGTGGAAAGCCCTTGAACAAACACAACCTCTAGAGTTAGACAATGAGAAGGCCTAGGCATTTATTGCTAGAGTTTCTATTATTCTAGGCAAGTGGAATACCCAACTTAACATGTTTAAGGAATTCCAAATCCAAGCTCTATAAATCATCCCCAAGTTGGTCCCTTCATTTGAAGGGAAGGAAGAGTAGAAGGGTTGACTGAAGTGTGAGTCAACGATTTTGGTTGGGGCTTGTTGGCATGTTCATTTTTCGAAAAGATGTGGAAGGATGGATGGATGTAGATGCACAACAATGAAACACACAAATCAATGCAAGTGATGCACCAAAGTGTAACAAACCCATGACGGGGCATAAATAATAAAAAGATTTTTCCTCAATTAGTCGAATCCATGGTCTCTAATCCTCATCAATGGACCTTCAAAATTCCCGAGCTGAAGTAGCTCTTCGGTTCCCTACTAGAATCTCTAATAAATCAATCCACAAGTCTTTGTGAGACTTCACCCATGTGAACTAGCACCAGGCGCAATCCCCCTCCATGTGACCACTACCCGTGACCACAATCCTAACTAAAAGGCGCATCATGAAATCGCGTATCGGGTCCTTGCGTGTGATTCACCTTGACTCTCCCGATATTCGATCTCCCAATAGGGACCAAACACTTGCTAGCTCCTCCTTCATATGACCACCAATTGTGACCTGGGCTCAACCTCAAACACTTATAGGGAATTTGTGTTTCGCAAAGTTGGAGGGTTACTCACCTCCCTTCTCCCAATATTTGAAATGTCGATATCTCCTCGCCACAGATCAACAGTCCCGATTCTTCCATGATCTGATGGTCCAAATTGTGTCAAGATTTCGCGTATCGGAACTCTCTATATGATTCACCTCCATTCTCCTGACTCCCGAAATACCGATTTCCCGATCAAAGAATCCTCTACACGCTAGCTCCTCCCGCTAGTCTCCTTTGATTGAGACATTGGGTGATAACCTGGGGCCCAACTACAAAGAACTTCGGGGCTTCATGTTTCACGTCTCCCGAGGGTAGTTCACTTCTCCTCTCTGAAGTTCAATATGCAAACTCCCTCCAATACCCAATCTATGGTCCACACTCTCCCTTTGATCGACAACTGCGATCAAATCGTGAGTTCTCATGACTCCTATCTCTGACTTCCCAAGTTGCGAGTTAGCAAAACGTTGATCTCTCGCCACACGTCTCTTCCCAATGGATGGATAGGATCCTTTCATGAACTTGGACTTCACGAGTTCGCTCTCTTGTGCAACTCTAAAAAGGTTAAATCTCATGCTCTTTCCTCTAGATCCAACAACTGTTGGTCCACACGCTTAGACCTAACCGCTGAGATCTGATCTCCTTTATGCTCGTTCCTCATCGTCTGGAATTTGATCTAATGGTCCATGTGGGTCCCGATATATCCTGGGATCTATGGCCCAAATCACATCGTGATTTCAGATTTCGGAGGTTTAGTCGCACCAAGGTGTGATTCTCCCGTCGCATGAACTCCGAACTCACTGATCCAATGGTCGAGGTGGGTCATGATAGATCCTTAGATCTACAGCCCATATCACATTGTGATTTTGGGTTTCAGAATTCAAAGGATATGTCCCTTTCACGATGATTATCAACATTCATCAGACCTACAAAGGCTGAATAATTCGAGGCGCTAACACCTGAGTTCCTTCCTCAAATATAATAGTTGTGACAGACCTCAGATCTTCCCGAATGAATCTCATCTGTTCAACTTACAAATGAAAGGATACTCCCTTTCGATACTTTAATTCCTCGCTATACCTCCTGAGCTTCGTTAGTTATGAAGGATTTAAGAGCGTTACACTCTTTCTCCTGGACGTAACACTTAGAAGAAGTTTTGTGTACCCCTTGCGCTCATTCATCAAGTCTAGAAATTAAGTTGTTCTTGGTTTATGCTTGCCTTGCAGATATCCTGTGCATATCTTCACTACCTCTCCTGAGCGTAGCAGACTCTGTCCTTCAAGGGGCTTAGAACGACTAGGAGGGTCGACATGAGTTCATGAAACTGTGTCCAAGGTCGACGGACATACAGTTCGTGATTCCACCATAGGATGCAAGCATTTACGAGTATGAAACATGTCCTATCCATATGATTTCCTACTTTCCTAATTTCACATTCGGTCAGATACAAAGAAGGAAATACAATATAAATCATTAAGAAAACATAACCATCCCTGTAACATTCATAGTATATCCATCTTTAACTCACAATACCACTTAAATACACAAGATATGTGATTACTTATCTATTACAGGAGGTATCCAACTAACTGACTATGGGTTTTTTTCCTTCCACCCTACCATAGGCTCAAGGGCATTCATTCTTAGCACTCTGGCCACCCCCGTGCCAAGCCATGATATCACTAGGGAACTCTCGTAGTTGTCAAGGATTCTTTCTCTGTTCAGCTTCTGCTCATGTTCTATTTTCTGCAACTTTTAGAGATTTCTCTCTGTTATGGCCTCATCGAGGTTTATCAGATGCTCACTCAGCATCAAGCTCGTGGCCTTATATTCATTATCCCCTGGAGAGCTCCGTGCATCTCCCTTACGAGCTTGCGCTCTCGTCTAATTGTATGTGTGTATCTATCTTACCTTCCTTCTTTTTGGAAGGTTCCCAACCTATCACGTTCCTTTTGTCAGAAGGAAGTTTGAGTCTACAGGTCTCTATGGTACTTCGGGCTGACATTCGACAGCTCAATCATGCTTCCATTTATGGAAGTGGTTGATAATTCAACCACTGGTCCTTTCTTCATTAACTGATTTCTCTCCTTGGGATCTGAAGGAGGTTTATTATCCTCATCAAGGAAAATTTGGGGTTATTTGGTATAATGAACCCTCTCGTATAGTTTTCACATTCTTCCTCTAGTGATATCATGGCCAGTACTTTCAAGGCTTCACCCCCACAGTCAGTTATTGGTAACTCAAACAATAATACATTTACATCGTTCCCATGCCATAGCATGGTAATCCTATTTTATGATTAATTACAAGATGGGGGAAACAGGGTGTTACAATTCCCTCCCCCTTAAAGGAACACCGTCCTCAGTGTTCTTTCTTAGAAGCACCTGTTATGCCTTTCTCATTCCGCCACTTCAGAAGTCTTGGCCTTCGTCCTTGATCAGATCCTTTTTCAAACTTTTAGTCTTCATCACCTGCCTTCAATAATTCTTGGACAACAAGCACATTAATCACAATTTTATGCGAAAACATCTTACTATTGTTCAAACTTCAAGAGGAAAATTTCATAACTTATCTGTGCAGTTCGTGGGGTTGCATCCACATGATTGTCTTGTTATCCAGGCTCATTGTTTTTTGTTAATGTTTATGCCATTATTATAGTTCTTTGGATTTCAATAGATAAGAGCATCATAAGAACAAGATCACTGAGAAATACACATTCACAAGAGACACATCATTTATCCTGGGAAACCCTCTAGGGGAAGAAAACCCAGCAAAAACTTCCTTATCATAAATAGCTTATACAATATTCAAGAGATAACTCAAACCAATATACATAGTCCTCCCAAAGAGATGCACCACTCTTCTTCTCCTCTCTCCAACTGGTAATTGCAGCTTGCCTCATAAGATAATGAGCAAGTGGGTTGTGTGTTTGAAGTGAGGTGCTAGCCTCTTATTTATATCAGATTGGCACATGTGAAAGGTCACCACTGGCAGGGCCGACCTCTCACTCTGGGTGGGTAAACCCACCTTTATTTAATTCTGGGTCTTCAATAATAACTGTTGGGGCCAACTTCTTATTCTGCCCTTTATAATTGTCTGATGACCAATCCACAAAAGGGGATTTGGTCCTTATACAATTATCGACATGATTAATCCTCAATGGGGATTAATCCAATAACAATAATAATAATAATGACATGATTAATCCGCAATGGGGATTTAATCCAATAATAAAATAATAATAAGAATTCTCTTTGCAGTTACATTATTTCAACACTCCCCCTTAACAAGAAGGGTATTCTTCATCAGCATCAGAAGAGAGAGGTCTGCATCATTAGTGGCATCTGGAGGACAGTATCGTCAATATCATCTTGAAACATTGTCTAGCACATTTACGAGTCATCAGAAGTTTTCTTCATCAGCAGCATCATCATTCTCGAAAGAATGCTATCATCATATGCATCAAACATGTATCAGTAGAAATGATACCTCATTACAGCACTAGGCTGTCACATAACAGTACTACACTAGCTCAATGTCACAGCGGTTAAGCTGGTAGCTCAGTGTCAGTCACGTCTTGCTTTACGTCTAACAACTAGGTCAGAAGAAAGTAATATCATCATCTCGCTTTACGTCTAACAACTAGGTCAAAAGTGAGGAATCACAACGTCATGCTTTACGTCTAACAACTAGGTCAGAAGCATGACTCATCTTTCTTTACGTCTAACAACTAGGTCAGAAGCAAGGAACACATCAACATCTCACTTTACGTCTAACAACGAGGTCAGAAGCGAGGAATCATCAGTGTTATGCTTTACGTCTAACAACTAGGTCAGAAGCATAACTCATCTTTCTTTGCGTCTAACAACGAGGTCAGAAGCAAGGAACACACGGCGTCATTCTTTACGTCTAACAACGAGGTTAGAAGCATGACTCATCTTGCTTTACATCTAACAACTAGGTCAGAAGAAAGGAATCAGCGGCGTTATGCTTTACGTCTAACAACTAGGTCAGAAGCATAACTCATCTTTCTTTACGTCTAACAATGGGGTCAGAAGCAAGGAATTCATCTACTCCCCCTTTCAGGGAAGGTCCTTTCGGACAACACCAAGCTTATCTCGAAAGTGTTCAAACTTTACATGAGATAGAGGCTTAGTCAACACATCAGCAACCTGCTCATCCGTGCTAATGTATTGGAGCTTCAAGGCTCCTCTCTATACCATGTCGCAGATGAAATGATAGCGAATCTCTATGTGCTTCGACTTGTCATGGAACACAGGATTCTCTGTCATTTTAATATAGCTTTGATTGTCACATAGAATCGCGGTTGCTCTCATCTTCAAATCAAATAGGCCTGTCGACAATTTTCAAATCCATATAGCTTCGCAGCTAGCAGAACATCCGGCAATGTACTCTGCTTCCACTGTGCTGAGAGCAATACTGGATTGCTTCCTACTCTTCCACAAGATCATAGCTGATACCAAACTGAAATAGCATCCGGAAGTGTTTTTTCTGTCAGCAACGCTTCCTACTCAATCTGCATCAGTATATCCACTCAGTGTGAAGTCATGATCTCCATCATAGATAAGACCATAATCCATTGTACCTTTAAGGTACCTCATCACATGTTTTGCAGCCACTAGATGAACACGTTTGGGCTCTACCAGAAACTGACTTAAGGTGTTCACTGCAAAACAAATGTCTGGTCTGGTGTTCGTCAGGTACATCAGCAATCCAATAATCTATCTATACAGAGTGGCATCTATCAAGTTTGACGAAGTATCGACCAACAGCTTTAGCTTCGCTTCCATGGGTGTATTCATGGACTTGCATTCTAGCATGTCGAATCTCTTTAAGATTTCGACCGTGTACTTAACTTGGTTGAGGAAGATTCTTTCCAGACTCTGCCATACCTCAAGACCTAAGAATTAATGCATTAGGCCAAGGTCTTTCATTTCAAATTCTGTGGCAAGTCTCTGTTTACATTCAACGATGAGCTTTTCTTCTCCAGTTAAGAATAAGTCATCCACATACCGTAATAGTATTACTGGTTCATTATCCATGATCTTGAAGTAGAGATTTGA
>JASDQU010221435.1:0-11293 GCA_032191745.1 Picea mariana
GGATTAGGAGCCAGTTGAAGTGGAACTCGTATCCCTGATCTTATTCTTCATGACAGTCTAGTTCCAACTAATTCACTAGGTACTTCACCCAGTTCATCTGTAGACCTTCTACGCACTTCCCTGCAAGGTCAACAACAAATCCTATGACCTGCGTAGGTTTGTTCTTCCTTAATAACTTTCCTACAATTAACTGATATGCTAGGCGCACTGTGCCATTATGGATGGAGGCTACCTTGTAGCCTTGCGTTCCCTTTTCAACATCGCCGTATGTATCCTTGATCTTCTGTGCTAGTGTGCGATCTGTGTCTTTTCCTGGATAAAACTCCTGCGGGTTGGGTCCTTGCATAGTTAATCCTGTGATCTTATGGATCAATTTTGGGTCAACTATGATACGACAGTCTAGCCATAAGTAGCCGTCATGGTAACATGAAAGCAGTAGCTTGACACAGGCGTTGACTTCCTGGTGCCTTCTGAAGTGTGGAATTTTCATTACATTTAATAGGGTGGACTGTGCAAGGTTCATCGTCCACAGCTGAGGGATTATCTTTGAGTTCTTCCCCTTTGTCCTGGTTAGATATTTATATGGGGCAAGCATACTACAGTTTTTGCAATCTCTGAGGTTGAAGTCACTAAACTTCAACGCTGCGATCTTGTCCTGCTATGCTCAAACTGTGCGCATCCCCTTCGGAAGGTACGTAGTAACTATGGTGTACTCGAAATCTCTTGGCATGCTATCTCGACTCAACGTGCTAGCCAAAGGAAAGATGTATTTGGGAAATATGGTCGGGATTAGCTTCACATTTTCTAGGTCATCTCTGTGTTTGGTTCTCTTTTCCACTGATGGTCAGGATGGTCCGACTCCGCAAGCAGTGGACGAAGAGACTTTCACTCCTCTCATCAAGGATGATTGTACACCTATAGACATCACTCTTTTAGACATGACTCTCTCAGTCATGAGTTCGATGAGTACTTCTTTCACAGACTCTTCGAATGTGCTAATTTCTTCAGACATACATGCTCATGGTTGAATATCTCAGGTTCAAAGAGTAACTGCTCAATGCAATGAGATGGATGGAACTAACGCAATGATCACTGTGCGAAATAAACTATGTTGTGAGATCAGATAGTCATGATTGGAAAAAGTGTTCTTGTTGCGTGGCATGACAGGATAAATAGATAACTCGACAACATATCTCTTGCAACGGGTGAGAAGCCTTCATTAACTCAGTTCTGTACGTTATGGCACAGTCCCAACGGTTTGGTGGAGAAATTTCTAACCACAAATGTCTTTCTATCCATTCGGGCTGTGGATCTAACAATTATACTGTTTCCAACAGCTATATTTCTTCACCATGGTGAAGTGCCATGTGACGCAGTTTTGATATCCCATCGAAGTTCCAATTTTGTAAATTTTCCTTCTGCGAAGTTCCCTCTAGAACCTTATGTAACTTTTCTATCTTTGCTATCTTCTTACTTAGTTTTCTAGCCTTTTTTCTAGTGAGCTTCATCTCGAAATTCCTTTTTCCATTCTAATTCTTATCTTTTTTTGGCATAGTAACTTTGCGTTGTTGAGATTCTTTCCTAGATATCTGGGGTAATACTTTATCTGTATCTAGAATAGGTACTTTAGTATTCTGTGGGTCTTCTAGTTTTCTTCCAACTTTGACATCCAAGTCTCTGGTTTGAAATAGCTTCTCTCGGTTCTCCTGTTCTTCAATCAAGTGTGCAATCCTCCTAGTCATGAAATATTTCAATTATTGCTTCTTTTTTTCTAAGACTTCTTCTTCTTTCCTTCTGGCATGATCTTTTTCAATCCACAGTTTTCCTAGTAACATAGCAAATGGAGCGTTGTTCTCAATAAATTTAACAACTTCAAATTCTTTCTCTATCGAAGTTCCATGAGCACTCATAGATATCCGGGTAAGTCTTCCACATAGGGTTATCAACTTTCCTTTGAATAATCCTATTCCTCCCAATGAAGGAATCATAGCAGGCTCCCATAAAAGTTTTCAAGTTCTTTCTGTCATGATATTCACCTGTGTTTCTTCATCCAGAACATAGTCAATGTCGAAGTCTCCTATTCTTGTTTCAATGCACTCCTTTTCTTTGAAGATATCCGATAAGATGATATGTCAGTGGTCATTCATGGTTTCTTTCATCTATAGCAATACTTTCTCTGATTCTTTCTGGGGTTCTGTCATGATCTCAGTTTCTAGATGTTCCTTAGGGTTTTCTTGGTTCATATTCATTCTTTCAACCTTAGCAATCATTCTAGGGAAATCCAATAGTTCATGGTCCATAGCTTTACAATAGAAGCAACTAGGTCTTCTACCAGGGCATTCCTTAGCCATATGTCCTGGTCTTCTGCAATTGTAACAAAGGGTTAATCCTCTCTTTCTTTTAAATGATCCCTATCCCTTCCTGTACTGCACGCTAGGATCACGGTAGCTAACCTACAACAAATTATTTCTAGGATCCTGCATCCATTCGTTAGTCCAAACATTCTCTCTATGCATAGGTATAACATATCTTTCATTATTCTTATAAGATCTACTCATATCAAATATTCTTTCTTCCACCAGTGCCCTAGTTTTCAAGCTAGAAAAAATCTTATCAAACATACCTAGATTCATATTCTAGAAAACATTTCCACTAATCTTACTTCTGCAGAGAACAAAGCTTTTAGATCTAAAATTTTTCACTATTCTTACCTCTATCAGAGCACAAAGCGTTCATATCTAAAACTTTTCACTATTATTACCTTTATCAGAGCACAAAGTGTTCAGATCTTACCTCTTTTCTCTATATTAGACTTATTTTCTTAGCACAGAGCTTCACAGACTACGCACTAGAGTGATAGATCTACGCACAGAGCTCTTCACAATTCTAGGTCAGATCTTCGCACAAATATTCTTTTTCCTTAGTTCCCAGCAATCACAGTTTCAGTTCCCGACAACAGAACCATTTGTTGGCACAGGGGCAGACCCATGGTTCAACGCTACAACGACACACCAACAAAACCCTAACTACCAGCCCTTTCGGCAACACCTGTGAAGAAGATGAAGTCTCACTCGAGGTAGAGGCAGGGGTGGTTGCAGGACTCCAGTGTCTGCAACCTTAGCTAGGACATAGATTTTTTATTCTAATCACTTAACAGAGCACTTAGTAGTTAACATTCATCAATATTCAATTCTTAGTTACAACACAGTTAAACCTTAATTACAACACAACGGAGTATTCATTCAGATATACCATATTCAAGCACTTAAGCACCTCCATATATGCCATATCTAGTATTTATCTATACTATTAAGCACATAGCATTAAAATATCTATCTATCATTCATCCGTGTTAAAGCACTAAGCAAGTAAACACATAAACATGTCAATACATTGCACAAAGCAGAGAAACACAACATGTACGTGGTTCACCCCCACCCCGGGGCTACATCTACCAACTCTTCTATTCTTTATTATCTTGGATCAAGATTCTTACAGGAACATAGCATCCAAGTTCCACTCCGCAGAGGACAGGAGATTTGAGCACCATGCTAGATCCTCCTTCCTTGTGTTACAACACAAATCCTTCCACAATTTGTTACAACCACTTGCACTTAGCTCTGCAAGTCTCACATAGTATGCACAAAGCATCCACAATCCACACTTGCACTTAGCTCTGCAAGTCTCACATAGTATGCACAAAGCATCCACAATCCACACTTGCACTTAGCACTCAACACTTATCTCATCGGCCTAACATCACATAGATGCCCTTCCTTACATCACCTAGAAATCTATTTATACTTTACAAAATACGCCTAAGCATGGGTAAACCCATGGGCCGACATCCTATACCCATTACATAATCCCAAATCCCAAAAAGGGCCCTAAAAGGGGCCAAGATCCCACGATCTTTGCTTCATCTTGCGCTTTGCCTTTGACAGCCTGTCGAAGTCCCAAAATTAGGTCAAACATGACCAAGAATCCTCAACACTTGGTCAAGGGCCAACACCATGTACCATACCTAGAATATTCTCTAACCCATCTTAGCTAGGTTGATTAGAAACTATAGTGGAAAAGTGACTCAATTGATTGACCACTTTTTTCCTTTTTGTTGATTCCCACCTAGAAAATATGGCCAGTTGACTTGCAAATTCATTCAAATATTTCCCCAAAAATGTGGTTGAGTCTAATATAGGATGAGCTGGTACAACTGAAAATGCAGGTGATTGGGAAGGCTAACATGGATTCTATTTAATCTTATAATTATAATCCTAGCTGAACTATGTTACCTTTTGTCTTCTTCAACATCTCATATTTGATTACAACCCACTTCATCCTCAAGTCCTTGGTTGAAATTTTTGGAAATATGTATTTCATCCCAAATGATGTCTTTGATTTATGTACCCTTGACCATGAACAAACCTCTTTGTAAAAAACAACATTTATTAAGTAATATTAAAGGGTGGTAGCTTTAAACTTTGTAGAGTTATCTCCTCTCAGCCACATAAAGGAATTCAAGATGGCATTCCTTAGTTGAGACTAGTCACCTCATTCCTTCAACGGTTCCTTTCTAGAATCAATGGCACATGCCCTCATTAATGTCACCTTACAATTAATATTAGTGCTTTCAATGGTTCTTTCAAAAATATTGATAATATCACCTCACCATCATCAATGCCTTTGATGGTTCTGTTGAGCACTCAACACACCCTAAAAAAGCCTATGTCAAGTTTTACTTTTTGGGTACCACTTGATCTTTTACACTATCTAATTCGACTTCATTGTGAAAAATGTTGCCTTTGATTATCATCTTGACTATCATTAAGTCTTTCAAAGTTTGCTTGAATCTATGAAAACTCATGAATTCAAAGGATTAACGTTTAAATAAAGAATCAACAACCAAATCATTTCACCCGATTCGCTCAAATTTGACATCAGAAGAAATTAAAAGATGAAACAAAACCACTCAAAAAAAAAAACCCACAGTTGCCGAGTGTCGATCTTCGCCAACATCGACAAAAGGAAGTTTTATTTTGCGACAAGCATCACACAAGGATAGCAACAACAACCGATCCCCTTCGGCCTTGGTGAAAGGTGAAAAGAGTAAATGTTAATGAAGAAATAAATGATATCACTGATGGTCGATACCTGATGTGCCTAGTAAAATGGAGAAGACCAAACCACAATGAACGTTCGAACCAAGCTAAAAGTTTTTCTCTGATCCCCAACTTCCAAAAAATTTCAGCATTGGGAGTTTTAAAGATGCTAAACCAAAGGAAAATATGTGATAGGTTTATCTCTGATGACCAATCCCTGACACCCTTTTTGGCATCAACGATCCCAGGTTTAGTTTAAGAATGCACCAATGGAGGAGAGTCCCGACTCCGAATAACACTCACAAGTTAAGTCACCGATCTTCATTGCCATGTGTCCCAAGCCAGTCTCGCCATGTCATCATTGTACGATGAAATTGATCAGCGTCAAAGGTTTTTCATAGAAAGATATCAATGAAAACACCAATAACACATTGCCGATCCCCGAACCGCCCACTAGGAAAGTGACACGATAAGACATTTTAGCACTAGATATGTTTAGATTCAGAGCATTTAAGGGAATAATTAATTTCAAATCTCGCATTAGTCACTAATTTGTGCGTGAATCAAAAGGACCGTTTCAATTTACCGATAGAACATATCACCCTTTGCACCTCTGTCGTCAACCCATGATGAATTAAATTGCAAAGATTCAGAGAGGAAAATACACAAAGAAAATCAGAGCACAACTAAGGATGAAGTCAAAGTTAACTTGGAGGAAATACGGTTTGTCTGAATGGTGTGAAAAAGGGGTGCCACGCAGTGAAACCCAGGCTCGAAAATACATTCCAAATCAGACAGGAAAATATATGGACAAAGAACACAAGAAATACATACACAAAGAAAAGAAATGATGCATCCAAACGCTACAGTCACAATCCTTTCATCAAAGTTTCAGGACTTTTACATTCCAATCGATCTCAAATTACATACAATAGACATTGTCTACACTATTTGGCCAACCAACTCTGTTTACATTAAAAACATGAAAATCTTCAAAACTGTCAAGATTTGTGCCACGTCTGAGAATACAAAATAGAGTTAGTTAATCATGTCTCTTTTGCACGTTGGCAAGGTTTGCGCGGACTTTCTCCCTGGTTGCTCCACGTTCTCTGAGATGTTTCATATTCTGTTCTTCCGATGCCCTTTGTGCTTCGCGCAGCGATACGATTGTATCTTGCACTTCCCAGAGCTATCTCTTGAGCCATGTTACGTTCCCTTCACGACCCTGAGATACTGACACCTCAAGGGTATTTTCTGCCAACTGTCGTCTTAATTCTCTATTTTCTTGGTAGAGTTCGACAATGGCGATTTGTGCCTATTTCAACTATTGAGTCAGCTCTTGAATGTTAGCACCCATGGCATCTGTTCTCCTCATTCCACTCCCTCTTCCCCGACTTGTGACTTCGACAGGCTCTAGCAGAATAGCACGCATAAGTAATTCCTCGACAACCAATCTTGCGCGCAACTCGCTTGAGATTTGGGTTTCCCAAGCTTCCTTATTCTTCCTTTGCCTTCCCCTTCTTCTAGGTATCCGCTGTTGGGGAGGAATGTATTCCAACGTCCTTCCTCCTGACACAAATTCTTCCACTTCGACCTTTGTACGGTGTGATATCATCATTTTTGCGCATAGGTAGGAACCTCCCTTTGAAACCTCGAGAATGCTTGCTGCGAGTAAGAACAAATCCCAGGTGCTTTGGGGATCAAGCCTGACACCTCTTCTCCTTAGTGTTCCCCTTCTTATGTTTTTAGGGGTTCCCATGGTGCAACATGTATCTTTCTTATGCATGGGGAACTTGGTGAGGGCCCAAAGTGAAAAACTTGATCAATTTGGGTTCGCGAGATGAAATACCAACAATGCATAAGATCATCTAGTGAGTAGAATACATGAAGAACATCCATAATTTATAATAGAGAAGGTATTGGGTGGAAATGTGCAAGGTAAAAATGAATTTATGGCGACTGGATGTTTTGGAACAAAATGAAGATTTTTTGTGGCACATCCATGCGACGAGTATGTTCTGGGGCATGTGAGATACAATCGATAGGAGTTGCAGGGCGTGTGTGATACAATCGTCGAGATTTTTCATTCCCCCAACCTTCATGATGAGATGATGATGGTTGTTTCACTTGCTGATGTAACTTCTGTTGAAACAACTTGCCTCGACTTGGGACACCTAACGACTTCCCTTATGACAGGACCCGACTCTTTTGGAACATACTCGTACTCTTAACACATGTTTGAATATGACATCCTTTCCTGACTCCAAGGGCCAACCGACTACTAGCATGACTTTAACTCTCATATTATTCCGTACCCGATCTTTCATGTTGTGGCACACAGACATAACCCGACTAAGACCCACCCTAACTAGAGAAAAATGACGATGCTAACAGAAGTAGAGCCAACAATTCGAAAGTTGCAGAGCTCCCGTGAGTATCAAATAACCAGGTTTAGTAAGCGTTATAGGTATGTATTAGTTTGGATTTTTAATGCTTACACTTTATACATGTATTTTACCAAGTGTTTCTCTATACGGAGTCTCTAAAAGATTTTAATTTTGATTGTAGGAAAGATGCCTCTGAGTATGGAGCAAGAATGGATCGGGAGCCTCATCGAGAGATTCAAGAAAAATGGGTCAAGTGCGGGAAGATCTGGGTCAAAATAAACAAGGCAATGAAGGATATTGGATTCCCTGAGTTTGGTATGCCTGATGACTTCGTCGACTTGCGCGACATAGTCAAATCACACACTGAGTATGATTCATCTTGGGCCGAGGAACTAGCAAATGTGATAGACACAGCGCCAGGTCAGGTGCGACAGTTTATAGAACACCTGATCAAATGTCGGCCCATGCTGCAACAATTAAGTGCCAGTGTAGTCAAGTATTGGGCACATGCGATAGAGATAAGGGAGATTCACTTGACCTCGATGTAACAACATATATTCCAATACGCCAATACCTACGAGGATCTGTTCATCCAATGGTCGGAGTACGAGAAGAGTCACCCTCTTAAGTGATATCTTGAGATGACTCAGAGAAGAGTCATAGGAGTGAATGACATGTGGCGAATTCTATTTTTCTTATTTTCAATTTAGTTGTTATTTTTAGTTAATTTTATGTTATAAATAAGAGCATCGACTAATTAGTAAAGGGTCGATGGTTGTTGCAAGAAACTCTCATTTTTTGTTTTGTTAATAATTATTTTGGAGTTGTCTTTAATTGAGAACTCCTTATGGACCATAGACAAGTTTATGTCTTCATCAAATACGTGTATGATTGGATGTGGAGAAGAACTATTAAGAGCTATTAAATCTATTGATAAGTTATCTGATGCAATGTTTTACAGTTCTTTCTTTAATGGTGAAAATGAATCTTTCTGTTGTTATGTGATTGATGATTAGAGTTGAGTGAATTATTTTACTTGCCATCGTTTATCACATGTATGTTTTCTTCTCATAATTTGTATCTCAGTGATTAATTGGAATATTCACATGGTTAACATATTAGTATTAGCCCTATGGTATACAATCATTGTCTGCACGCTCGAGTAAAGGGTTATCCCAAGCTCAACCTCTCCTCCAATAGTTAAAGTTTGTTCCCATTTGTTGCCTAGTTGGTTTATACTGGATTTCCATCTTATATCAGTCCCACCTAAGAGAAAATACAAAAAGAGAGAAAGTCTGAACTAAAGGAGAGGCCTTCACGAGAAAAATGTAAAGCCTATCGATTAATTGGCCGGATCGCAAGATCTAGATAACCATTCCACCATTAAACGCTGCAGAGTCTAATTGGGCCTCAGTGGTGGGTTTGGTTCCTGCTGTTGAGTTAAAGGGATTTAGGCCCCATCAACAGGTTCCTTTTAACATTATCACTTCATGTATTCATTCATGTCACCTTGCGATAATTCCACCTCTAATTCCCTCACTAGTTGTAAGATAGCATTTCCAAATTTCACCCTCCCTCATAATAGTTGTTTCCTCTCACCTCTCTTTCCTTCACTAGTTCAACCCTAGTGTGGTATCCTCTCACCTGATCTTGTCTCATCTCTCTTTCACCTTTGCTTGAATGTTGTTCTCTCGTGGTAATTCTTGTCGCTATCCCTTCCCTACTTAATGAAATTTGTTAACCTTTGTTTTGTAGGAACATAGATTTCTTGGGTACTAAGGTCACTGTGTTTACACCTCTTATGTCCTTGCAAGGTTAAGAATTTCCAGAGAACATAAAAATTTGAAATCCTTATGTGACATTCCTCTTATGAAACAAGGGTTTGTGTCAGTTTTTCTTTATTACATTCTTCTTTTCAATGTTGTATAGGTGTACTAAGTGAACTATGACATTTGCATGGTATTTTTAAAATTTGGGTCATTTTGCTTCCATTTATCTAGATAATTAGCTCATAATTTTTTTCATTAGCAGTGCACACATAGTAATCTATCAAGAAATTATTTATTTGCTTAAAACCTCTTTCTCCTTCCCATAGTTTTCATCGAAGTTGAAATTCTTGCATTTCATTTTCCTCTTCCATGGTTTAAAGAATTGATTCGAAACACCATTAGTTTCATGACCACTCCTTTGAGTAAAAAAAACCTAAAATCAAGCGCTAATTAAAATTTATCTAGAAAATTTTCTAGGGCTCTTCAAACCCATGTTATCTTAGGTGTAGAGATTTGGAATAGGATTGTGAGAATAACTTTCCAAAGCTGCTAAACAAACATAAAAATTTGAGTTAGGGAGTGAAATATAGTTGTTATATCACTGACTTTGGGAAGCCCTTCTAACACAAAAGTCAAGAATGAGGTCGCATTGAGGCTAATAGAGTAATAAACCTTGCTTTTTTGGTCTTGGTTTCGACTGTCAACTGTCCCCCCATTGCTTTGATATAGTAGGTGGTACACTCTTTTAGACTTCCTACGTAAGGTGACAACACATGGAAGGTTGTGTTGTACCTGGGATTGATGTTGGCTAGACTCACTCTGACTCCTTGAAGGATTTCCCACTACTTGGTGAGGTAACTTCCACTAGGGCGTTAGTTTGTTAAGCAGGTTGTCAACGTAATAAAGAAGATTTTGCATATTGTTTTTGTATATCTATTGTGGTGATTTTGTATTCAGGTATTTGGTTCTTAACAAGTGGTCAAGTGAACAGGAGAGGATCCCTTCCATAATAGGATCCATTGTATGGTGTTGCCCTACCTCAAGGGTTTTGATATAATAAAGTGTGGTTTCTTCTATCTTGCTTTGTGGATCTATTGTGTATTCAGTATTTTTGGTGATTATATTTGTAGATCTATTCAGGTTCTTAACAAGTGGTATCAGAGCACTTTCCTTGGCCGGAGTTGTGGGCAAATATTTTTTATTTTTGCAGATTTTTTTTTGGAGAAGAAAAAAGAGGGCCACGACATTCCAGAAATTTTCAGTATATTTCTGTGCAAACTTTGCAGAAAAGGGTTGTAGATCTGAGTTCCTCTCAGAAAAACACCCCAGTTGAAATTTTTTTTTATCCAAAACGGAGTTCGGAAGGTCAAGATATTGAGGTTTTAAAATCTGCAATTTTTCAGGGTTTTTCTGCGGACGGCGGCGCGATTTATTTTTATTTATGTAACATTTGGAGGCCTAATTTGTCCAAATAAATTACATATCTGAGTTCCTTTCACAATTTCACCCAATTTCAAAAAAAACATCAGCTGAAACGGAGTCCGGGAAGTGAATTTATGAGCATTTTAACTTCAGCAGTTTTTTAGGGGTTTTCCAGAAAAAGCCGCGATTTTCTGCTGTAACTTATTGGGTGAGTTCATAGGATGCTTACATGGCTATTTATTCTCAAAACCTAAAAGAAATTCTTGAATCATTCAAAGCTCAATTGCTTGACACATTGGATGTATTTGCACATGGCCTCACAGACCGCCTCACAGACAGTCTCACAGATGGCCTCAATGATAGTTTTCGTAGTATTCAAAATTCATTGAATAACATGCAAGAGAGATTTCTTATGGAGGGCCTCAGGGACGAATATAATCAAGAAATATATGATTGGTACGATTTTGAGGCAGATTGTGATGATTGGTATATGGATAGTTGTCATTTTTGGGATGACAACCACTTTCATATTTTATTTGATGACTCTACCGCACCTTCTGTAGAGAACATCAAAGTCCCACATCAGGAGCTAGTTACCAGCGTTCAGTCTACATAT
>JASDQU010221436.1:4653-17802 GCA_032191745.1 Picea mariana
TAAGTCAAGGAGTAAATGAATTGATGAAATTTTGAATAAATAACTTATGTTGATTAAAACTTGTTTAGTGGATGCATGCGTAGAAATGATGCTTGCCGATTTGACTCACAAAATGAGTAGTGGGGCTATGTAGAACCGGACCAGCCGAAAAAGGAAGGGTGGAACAACGTCCCTATTTCCACTCACTAGCACTTCTGTTGTGGCCAGAGTTGAAAAGTGAGGGACACTCTTGCTCAGAGGGTTTCACGATGTTGTGAGGGTAGACTGGGTCTCATTCACTCGCAAGGTATATTGAGGGGCGCACAATAAGGCAGAGACCTTATTCCTCAGCGTCCAATAGTCTCAAATATGAGAAACTACATGAGTAATAGGATCTTTGACAACTGTGCCATTTTCCCAATGCTCAAGATCGAAAAAACTTGAAGGGAATGACACATGGAACCCTTGGAGTACATCTGTACATCTTGAAGGGCATGGTGTTTGTGACACCCTTAGCCTTTGTTTCAAATTAAATTTATAGTATAAAGTGAAACATGTAAGTTAACCTAAGGGTAAGGTGATAAAGTAAATGATAGAGTCGTGCTAGAAAACTTGAGAATCAAATCTATTGAAAGGGTTAGATGTTTAAGGAACAATTAATTTATTCTAAGAATATATGGGTAAAGGGAATATAGAATGCAAACAAAAATATAAATTATTAAAGAAAAATAAAGAACTATGAAGGAAACTAAAAGACATGCATGGAATTAAATAAGTGAATAAATAAATGATAATTATTAAATTCATGAGAGAAAATTGTATAAAGGAAACATCTAGGAGAAAATCTAAAGACAATAAAAACAAGGAAACATCTAGGGGAAAATCTAAAAGACAAGAAAAACAGGGAAACATCTAAGGGAAAATCTAAAGACAAGAAACACTAAGAAACATCTAGGAGAAAAGATGGAGGTCCATAAAAGATGGGGAATACATCTAGGAGAAAATATAGAAGTCCATAAAATTTGAGGAATCTTGAGTAAAAACTAAGAAACATCCCAAAGTAATTTTAGGAAAGTAGGAAATTGGATGAGGGAAATAGTTTATTTTATGTTTTCAATTGATTAATTGATGAGTAGGGAAAGTAGGAATCTCCGTTTATCTTATCTACCTTCGATAATTTTTTTTTTATATTGTTGATTTGAATCGTCACTTGAAACTTATTATGGAAGTGTTGTTATGAAACTTAAATATCCTTTCTCCCCCACTTTTACCACTGGACCTGAGCAGTCAACTTCTACCGGATTTTTGAAAGGGAACCAAGTTTTTGAATTTGAAGGAGGGCGAGAAAACTTAATTCCGGCAAAAATGGGGAATCGAGGAACCAGGAAGGAAGACCAAACTGGTGGAACTACATTTAAACTTTCGTTTTCAGTCTTATTGTTTTTTTAGTTCTTTCTGGCATTGTTTTCAGGATTAGAGACATCTTTTCCCGGATCTTCTGGAGGATGGAGTCATAGGTTAGCTTCGTTTACGCTGTTGTTTTGTCCTCTCTACCAATTGACTTCTCTAGTTTTTTTATACCTCTGGGGGTCCTTTTACCCGTTTCAGAAACTATGTATTAGACTTTGCCTTTGTCTTTGGTTGGGGTCTTTCGACTAGTGGTGGGGTATACCTTCTTCATTGGTATTGATTTCACTTTGTGGAGGTAGTAAAGAATCGATCAGTGGAGTAGAATTGTCGGAGGATGATCAGAATGTACACTCAGTAACCATAATAGGTGTTTCATTATGGACTCGAGATCTGTAGCTGACTTAAATGAGGACGTCAGAGCTTTGATGAGTGAGGATGACAAGGTGATCTGGCTCCAAGAGGGCCTTTACTCCAAGGCAGATACGCTAGGGATATCACGTGATGGCTCGATACTCCCATTAAACAATCCACTACAACCTTTAAACGAACATTTACCTTCTCAGAGCCACCTTTCAGATGCATTATTACAAAAACAAACAGGGACCATCTTTCCAAAGTATAGTCGCTCGACTGGAAGTGGGAAAAACTCTCCTCTGTGGAGGAAGATACAGTCTCCATCCTCTAAGAAGGATTGCAAAGGTGTGGTGACTCCTGGATCCATTAGAACCCTGTATCCTCCTTCACAGACTATTTCTAGGAAAAAGGTTTGGAAACTGAATAAGAGAAATAGGAGGATGGTTTTGGGCGTTGACATTGGCCTGGAAGAAGCCTGTCGACTAGCCCTCTATGGAATGGTAGGCAGACTTTCTTACCCCTATCTTGCAGAGACAAAAATATATGACTGGTTTAAGCAGAAGTGGGCTCCACTCCTTGGATATATTCCCGAAATCTTTTGCCTAACAAAGGGTTGGTGGGGTATGGTGGTCAAAACTACGGCGGATGATGACCTGTTATTAATTTGTTTTTGGATCAACGGGGGCTCCATTTTTATGATAAAAAGATGGAGAGTGGCATTCAACCCCAAAACATAATACTTTAAGTTTAGACACTTGTGGGTCCTCCTTCCGGGGTTACCGTTGTATCTGTGGAATGAGGGGGCCTTAAGAGAAATTGGAAATGCTCTAGGGATGTTCATTTGGCTAGAACCATCAACCTTGACAAGTTCGGCTAGAAAGATGTGTAATATTTTGGTTGGTATTTACCTACATGATGGCCTCTCGGAGGCAATTGACATAGAGTGGAGGGGTAGACATTTTAGTCAGAGGCTAGATTATGTAGGTATACCGTTCCGTTGCAGCTGGTGCAGGGAAACATGACACCTACGAAGAGATTGCAAAGGTACACAAGCCGTTGAAAAAGACAAAGAAGAGAACCTTTGAGAAGACCCACCAGAATACGTCTCAGGCGAAGACGCTATAGAAAGAGGTCCAACCTACTACGATTCACAGTCCTCTGAAGAGACAGATTCTTTGATATGTATGCTTAAATCCTTCTGTCCTCTGTGTTTTAACACTTTATCATATTGGGAACGTGAGGATCTTGAATCCTCTAAATGGATAAAAAAAACTATTTCATCAGACCCTAATAAGTCACTAAAGGACATGGTAAATTCAGTTACCCTTGGGGTGAAGGTTGTAAGCCCAGGTTCCAGGGATAGTGGGACTGGGATGGGAATCGATGTGCATACTTTCCAGCGGGGTAATTCCTCTGAAACACAACAACTTCCTAAGCCTGTAATAAATTGTATCTCTCCTAGTCTGCAGTCTAGTGAGACTAATCAACAAGCCCCAGACGTGGATTATGTACCTGGTTTTAGAGAAGCTGAGGAAGGCAATTCTACACTGTTAGAAGTTCTGGATTCTTTGATACCTTTCATAAAAGAAAATCCTTCAACTATTAAACTTCCAACCTATCTAGGGAAGGTCATTCTAAAGGAGCTCAATGAGATGGAAGCTTCTACATCAAAGGTTAAGAATCCTAAGGAAGGAAAATAATTTTCTTGGTCGCGAGGTTTAGGTATTGAAATTTCCCCAATAAAAAATCGTAGTTCAAGGAAAAAACAGGCTATAACTCAATCACTTTTTGAATTTGAAAACACCCCCTCCATTGATTGTGGGGCTCTTAGAGCATGAAAATCCCTTGTGAGGAATAAATAATGTTATTAATGTCACTCAATATTAGAGGGGTTGGAGGCTCCCACAAATTAGCCTCGATTCAGATACTTCTTGATACTAATCACCCTGATATAGTTTTATTTCAAGAGACGATGGTTGACGCTTCTAGAGCCAGAGATTTTATGACTTGTTTAAGACCTACTTGGGTATCTTGTGCTGTAAACTCAGTGGGAAACTCAGGGGGAATCTTAGCCTCTTGGGATCCATCTTATTTTGATTTTATCCCTTTCCTCACAATTGGTGGTCTACTGTTAACAGGTAAACGCTTAAAAAATGACAGGATTCTGGCTATTCTTAATATGTATGGACTGTGTTCGGACCGGCTTCAATTCTGGAAATCTATTGAAGATAGCGGTATATTGGCTATAAAGAACCTAATTATTGTTGGATATTTTAATATAGTTATTTACCCGGATGAGGTTTGGGGAGGTACTTTCGAGTCAGGGACTCAATAATTCTATTATAGAGATCTGTCTGCATCTAATAGGTTGAGAGACATTAAGCCAACAAAACTCTGTCCTACGTGGAGAAATGGTCGAAGTGGGTTAGATACAATTTCAAGAATATTGGATAGAGTTTTTGATGCAGAATATTTGCTATCTGAAGTTGGTCATTTTAGATCGTGGGTAGAGCTACCTTTTATATTGGACCATGCTCCGGTGTTCTTTCAAATGGAATTACCTCCCAGATATAAAACTTTTCCGTTCAAGTTGAATGAACAGTGGCTGAAAGATCAGGACTTCGTGGATTTGGTCAGAAAAATCTAGAAAGAGCCCTTCTTTATGAATGAAATTAGCAAGCAACGCCGGATTGTTTGGAAGCTTAAAGTGATAAAGAAAAAAACAAAAGTTATGTTCAAAGAAAAAGTAGCAAAAAAAAATGAAAAATTGATTTTTTTGGATCAAAATATAAAAGTTTTGGCTGTCCGTTTAACATCCGATCCATCAAATCTAATGCTAGAATCTTCCCTGCGTCAATTAGAATCTGAAAGAAATACTATTCTGAAAGGTATTGAACAACAATGGAGGTTTTGAAGTAGAGAGATCTGGATGGCTAGTGGATACAGTAACACAATTTTTTTTCATAAATGCGCCACGCATAACAGGGACCGAAAACACATTTGGGAAATACAAGATTCATCCGAAGGCAAGATTAATGAACAATATGCACTAAAGTATGCAACAGGCAATTATTTTAAAACTTTCTACAAGGAGCAAACAATCACAAATACTATTGAACAACTAAAAATTGTGGATCTCTTCCTCCGATTGGTTAATGATGAGGAGTCAGACATGTTGTTTAATCCGGTAACATTAGAGGAATTAAAGTATGTACTCTTTCATTTTAAAAGGGATAAGAGTCTTGGGCCGGACGGTTGGCTGGTCGATTTTTTTACTTCCTTCTTCAACCTTGTAGGGCCTGACCTACTTGAAATGGTGGAAGAATACAAAATCTTAGGATCAATCCCTGGTTGCTTAAATTCGAATTTCTTAACTCTGATTCTAAAATCCAACAAGCCAAGTACCTTTGAAGATTTCCATCCGATCTCCTTGTGTAATCTTTGCTACAAGGTTATCTCCAAATTCATTGCAAACCACATTAAACCTTTCCTCTCTAGATCCCTCTCAAAGGAGCAGCTTGGTTTCTTAAAAGGAAGGAGAATTCATGACGCGATTGGCTCGGCTCATGAAAGCATTCACAGCATAAAAAAGAAAAAATTGAAGTCACTTGTCCTAAAACTGGACCTTAAAAAGGCTTATGATTGTATTGATTGGGTTTTGCTCAAGTTGTTGTTACTTAAAGGATGGCTTGGCATACCAATGACTAATTGGATTATGTCATGTGTTACATCTGCCACATTTGCTATCCTAGTAAATGGTGAAGCCACAGATTTCTTCAAAAGTGGAAGGGGGTTACGCCAAGGCTGTCCGTTGTCTCCCCTGCTCTTTATTATTGTGATGGAGGGACTTAGTCTATTATTAAAAGAGAGTATCAGACAAAATAAACTGACATGTATACAAATTACAAACCTTCTGAATATTTTACATCTCTTGTTTGGAGATGATGTGCTCATTATGTCAAAGGCTTGTCAAATTGGATGAAAGAAATATACACTATAATCTCTATGTTTTGTAAAGCTTCGGAGCTGACTGTGAATCAGTCAAAGACAACGATACACTATGAAGGGCTCTCAGAGTGTGAGCTGGAAGCTTTAAAATCCTTTCTCCCTTACAAATTCAATGATCTAAAATTTGGCTTCAAATATCTAGGTTATCATCTCAAGACAACGTTTCAGAAGGCTTGCGACTGGGACTGGCTGGTAACAAAGATAATAAAGAAAATCAACTTATGGTGCTATAAATGGTTATCGATTGGTGGCAGATATATTCTTGTCAAATCTATATTGGAGGGCCAAGCTATCTATTAGATGTATTTAGAGTATATCCCTTGATCGGTGCTCTAAAAAATCATGAGTTTGATGTTCCATTTCCTTTGGAGTGGGCATTCGGCTACGAAACATTACCACCTGTGCGACTGTGAACTGTTATCTAGACCAAAGAAAAATGGAGGTTTGGGGTTTCGCAACCTTACATACTTCAATCAAGATTTGATGGAAAACACTATGTGGAAGGTTTTAATGCAGGGAGGCATATGGCATAGAGTGGTAAAAGAAAAATACATTGCAAACTGTTCAATTATTAAGTGGTTCAGATTGGAAAATCAAAAGAAAAAGGCGGTTTCAAGGATATGGTTGAGTTTAATTTGCACAATTCATCTCATCACTCATTGGATAGCATGGCAAATAGGATCTGGTCACTTGATAGACATAGGGAGAGACTAAATCCTCGGCTTAAAAGGAAACTACATTATGAGCCCAGAGACATGGTCAAATCTATTTAAAAAGAATATTACGACCCTGTCACAAGTATCAGAAGGTAAAGATCTGTTAACAAATCTAGAGATATGGCATAGTAGCAGTAGTTTGGGACTCAATGGAACTCAGGCTTTAGAGTGGGATCTATATACTAGAGAACTTAAAGCGGCTGGAATATCCTTGAAAAACATTCAAGATGTTTTAGTTTGGATTGGTGGAGATTCCTCTGGAAACATTACAGTAAAAAATCTATATGATGCAGTTATATCCACTAAACAGTTTCCGAGTTATTTGGGCTGGAAATCGAAATTCTGGAAATGGAAACTTCAATTGAAATTGAAGATCTTCATTTGGCTGGCTGCAAACAATAAAATTCTTACTTGGGCAGTTCTGAAAAAGAAAGGATGGGAGGGCCCTGGCATTTGTTCTCTCTGTAAACATAATGATGAAGATATTGATCATTTATTTGTAAATTGCACATTTACAAAGAAAGTCTGGCACATGATTCTGATTAGTCTAAAACACAAAGCAAAGTGGAGTGGGAATACCTTTGAGGAATGTATGGATGCATGGATAAAAAATAAAATTGTTCCCACAACTTGGGTGCCTATACATGCTGGTACGTCTGAATTGAAAGAAATAAAACTATATTTGAGGAACATTCACCAACAATTAGCATTGTTGTTTATAAGATGCTTGAGTCGCCCATATACAAAACAAATTCAAATAGAACTCAGGCTCTCAAGAAAAGGCCGATTACCTTTATGGAGGAAGTTACTATGGTTTTTTTTGATGGAGCTGCGACTATAGGGGTTTTTTGTTGCGGTGTAGGGGGTACCATAATCAATAAAGATAGATCAGAATTCAAATGGTTGATAAACTGTGGAGGAGGCACAAATACAAAAGCCGAGCTGTTAGGTGCTTGGACAACTCTCACTCTTTCCAAGCATCTTAATTTAAAAAACTTGCATCTTATGGGCGATTCAAAAGTAGTCATAGAATGGCTAAAACAAAAAGGCAGGCTTAACTCTGTGACGATTGAAGGATGGAAAGATAGAATTTTGGAATTAGTGGCATCCTTCCAGACTATCAATTACTCTCACATCTTCAGAGAATTCAACATGGTAGCAGATATTCTCTCCAAGGAAGCTCTATTAAAACCCCCAGGCAGATTAATCTATTATAGATGGTTTGATGGTATGAAGGACCACACATCTTTTTTGGATCTTTTTTAAATTTCTCTAACCTATTATCTCCGATATGCTTCGTGTTCAATAGCCGAGTATAGGAAGCAAGAATAGTTTTGTTATACTACTCAGTGATAGTATTTAAAGTCAAATCCATCTATGTATTTTCTACTTTCTACAGTCAAGAAGAACTATAGTAACTTGTCAAGAAGAACTATAGTAACTTTTTTGTTAAAGTGGAATATAGGATCCTTATATTTTTGTCTTTTGGTGATCATAGAATAGTATTGGTTGTTATAATGGGGACACAACAATAATAGTCATATTGTTGGTATGACTTTTTTTTAGTAGAAGTGTAAAAGAAATTATATCCTTTAATATAATTTTGAGTGAATTTTCTTTCTTGAAAAAAAAAATCCTTTCTCTCTTATTTGTTTTTATTCTATTGAATTATGTTACATATGATATATTTTAATATATTTTATAATTCAATAGTGTACATATAAATTGGATTCTTTAATACAAAATTTTAGTCAACTAGCTTGAATGACTAAACTTGTTTGGAAATGGCATTTTAAGAAATTGTTGTAATTATGTTTATGTTTGGACGTACTTATTACTAAATACCTTCCTTAAAAGTATGGTGCTAGAGGTTCTTAGAGTTCTAAACTTATTTTATGGTAGATGTATTAGCTAGAGGTTCTTAGAGTTCTCAACTTATTTTATGGTAGATGTATTATATTGTTTATTTATAACATTTTAAATACTATATTTTATATTTAAAATTTATATTTAAAATTAGTGGGGTTATACGTATTAAAGATTTATATTATATATAACAGTTATAATATATCAAAGATACTTTAAATCCACTCCATAACTAATTCTACGTATTGTTATGCTTTATTATATATTAATAGAGGAATGTATATAATTAATGGTTATTATTAATGTTATTTTATATTTAAAATTAGTGGGGTTATAAGTATTAAAGATTTATATTATATAATAATAATAATAATAATCTATTTTTAAGATCACGGTCAAGTCAACACATCAAATTGGTGTATGAGACCCTCTTGTTTGTGGGACAAAGGGTCCCCCTCCGCTCAACGATTTGACTGGTAAAGTCTATGAAGGTATATAACAGTTATAATATATCAAAGATACTTTAGATCCACTCCATAACTAATTCTACATATTGTTATGCTCTATTATATATTAATAGAGGAATGTATATAATTAATGGTTATTATTAATGTTAGTAACTAGTCAAGAATTATAATCATTAATGTATTGTGCAATTACACGGTTGAATAGATTGGGCTTTGAACAAATATTAATGAATTGCAAACATTGACAATTACAGACTTATATCGAAATTGAATCAAGGTTAATATTATTTGTAGATTGTGAATATTTGGTTGTTGGTGACATTTTTAATTATTGCCATAATTGGTATAATCATGTTAACTTTTGCTAATCGAGTAGTGAGAATATTATGAATTGTATGTGATATGATGTGATTGGTTAATACATTTTTCTTTAGGATGTTCATATTGGTTTTGGTTTATGGTGCAGATATCTTCAAGTCCTCTTAACAATTGCTAGTCCCGAGACCTTAAATGGTCAAAATCAATCGGAAGAATCCTGGACTACGAGCGTTGATTATGTGTCTTGAAGGTCCTAACCCTGCAGGTGTAGGTGGTTGGGTAGTTAGGTGATGTTGTCTTTCAACTCACTTATGTGACAATGTTATTGGACTTACTGGTAATTCATCATAATTATTTATGTTATTGTAGTATCACTAATAACTATCGTGACATTGTATAGACTTTACATTATATTGATTTATATATTAAGTTCATATATTGTAATTTTCACAACTGGAGTATCTTAATAACAAAAAAAAGGGGTGGCATTTTACAGAGACATTTAGTTGGGCATTACAAGATGCGAGTTTTAAGAAAAGCAGTGTGGAGCAATGAGCAAGCCTCCAGTTCGAGTATGAATGAGTATTATGCTAGATTTAGATGAAATGTAATGAGACTATCAGAGACAATTTTCTATCTAATTAATAAATAAATCAGAGTCTTGGTTTAATGGTATTGTTTATTTCTTTCCATTTTTCCTATGACTGCGATTTCTCTTGGAATTCTTTTAGTTGTTAAAATTTATGTTAACGCTATTAGTTGTGCACTCTATGGGAAAAAACCTAGTTCTATATTTGATTGGGTACATGATAGAGGGTGACTACATCAATTGGTATCACAATTGGTTTATCTCATAAGTTTGGAAAAAAATGCTCGGAAGTAAGGCGTGTGAATGTTAGTCTGAGTGAGGGATGCAAGACAACTTGTAGGGATGCTTGGTTTCCCCTTCTCTTTAGGGATGCCACCATAAAGAGAAGGGGAAACACAAGGAGGTGATATGAACAAAGAATTAGAGAAATTACAAAGAAGGATAGAAGAACTAGAAAACATAAGGCTTGGAGATGCTGAAACAAATTCATAATCAGAGGATGAGCTTGAAGAAGAGTGAAATGTTGAAGAAGTAGACCCAACAATATGGTTGATATATTTTCTTAAAGAAAAAGGTAGTGTAAGGGTGGAAGTTTCATGCTACGATGGTAGTTTGAAATTTGAGACTCTCATTGACTAGATAAGAGAGGTAGAAAGATATTTTGAGTATGAAAATGTTCAGGATCCTAATAGGGTTCGATTCACTATGACCAAGCTAAAGGGTCATGCAACACTTTGGTGGGATATGTTACAAAAGTACATGGTAGAAAATAGACAGGAGAAGATTAGAACCTGGAGGAAGATGGTGAGAAAAATCAAGGAGAAATCCGTACCCGTTGATTACCAACATAATTTGTGCAAGCAAGTGCAAAATTTAAGGCAAAAAGAGACATTTGTTCGTGAATATATTGAGGAATTTTTCAAACTATTGCTCGGATTAGGGATAAAGGAACCATAATATCAAAGAGTGGAAATATATGTAAATGGATTTAAGTATCAGATTCAAGATGAAATGAGAACACATTACTTTCATAATGTGGATGGAGCCTATCAAGTTGCTTTGAGGGTGGAAGAAAAGATTGATATAAGGTTTCAACAAAAGTTCCCGAGAAAAAGAACTAGAAGCAAGGGTAGATAAAGTGTTGTTAAAAGAAGTGAAAAAGAGGATGAAGTGACCAATACTCAAAATACAAGAGGAGGAAATGGTGTTGGAAGAGGTAGAGGTTTTGGTAGAGGAAAGTATGTGATTACATGTTATAGATGTGGAGCAGAGGGTCACAAAGCATCAAAATGTCCAGAGACGCATGGTGCAACAAGAACAAATGAAGCCAGAACACAAGTTACCCAAGTAGACGAGACAACAATTGCTAGTGGAAATGTGGAAGTACATCGGAAAGAACAAGGAGAAAACCTGATGTTAAGGAGAATATTAATAATAATAATAATAATAATAATCTATTTTTAAGGTCACGACCAATCCAGACACCAAATTGGTGTATGAGACTCTCTTTTTTGTGGGACAAGGGACCCCCTCCACACAACGATTTGATTGCTAAAGTCTACATAGGTATACATAATCTACCCCCCTCTGGATTTGAACTTGTGACCTCTTAGGAGGAAACACATGTTCTTAACCATTAGGTCCACTCAAGATTGAGACAAAGGTAGCCGAAGAACTTGAACAAAGAAAAATAGTGTTCAAAACTAAGTGCAAAATTCAAGATAAGTGTTTTCATGTTGTCATCGATGATGGAAGTACATAAAATTTAGTATCAACAAAAGTAATGGAGAAACTGAAATTGACAATCATTCCACATATGAGTCCGTATAAGGTCTCATGGTTGAAAAGAGGAAAACAAGTGATTGTGATTGAGCAATGCTTGTTGAGTTTTTAGATTGGAAATTTTAGTGAGTAGGTATTGTGTGACATAGTAGAGATGGATGCATGCCACATACTACTCGAAAGACCATGGTTGTTTGAAAAAAAAAATTTCCATGATGGAAGGAAGAATACTTATGAATTTTTAAAAGATGGACAATGACACAGATTGTAGCCAATGGTGGAGGTCGAGTCAAGTCGTAGTGATAGCAAAGGAAACAAAAGCATAAATGTTTGTAGCAACAATCACACTATGATGTTTTCATCCAAAGAATCTATGCGAGAACATAAAATGAACCATTTTTGTTTGGCCTTAATGCAAAGAAAATTTTTAAAGAGTGGAAAGATGAGCTCTGTGCCACCAGAAAGTCAACCTTTGTTGAATGAATTTAAAGAGATCATGGGAGATGATTTATCAACATGTTTACCTCCCTTGAGGATTATATCACATAAGATTGATTTGATACCGGTATTAAGTCTACCAAATAAATCTCCTTATCAGATGACTCCAACAAAGAGTGAGGAAGTAAATAAGCAAGTGCAAGAGATACTTGAAAGAGGAGTGATCAAAGAAAATTTGAGTTCGTGTGTTGTACCTACAATTTTGACACCCAAGAAAGGAGGTGAATGGAGAGTGTGCATTGATTCACGAGCTATTAACAAGATTATTATCATGTGAAAATTTCCTTTACCAAGGATGGATGACCTCATGGACTGTTTGAGTGGGACCAAGTACTTTTCAAATATTGATTTGAAGAGTGGTTACCATCAGATTCAGATAATGGAAGGTGATGAATGGAAGACAATGTTCAAGACAAAGGAAATATTTTTTGAGTGGTTAATTATGCCATTTGGGATAACTAATGCCGCCAACACATTCAAGAGAGTTATGAACAAAGTTTTGAAACCATTTTTGGGTAAGTTTGTTGTCATATACTTAGATGACATTTTGATTTTCATTACAACCAAAGAAGAACACTTGGAGCATGTGAGAAAGGTGTTACAATGGTTGAGAGAAGAGAAACTACTGGTCAATTTGAAGAAATGTACATTTATGAAAGAGGAGTTAGTGTACTTGGGATTTGTGATTTTCAAGGAAGGCTTGAAGATGCATTCTGAAAAGGTTAAGGATATTTTGGAGTGGCCAACACCTAAGTGTATGTTTGATGTGAGAAGTTTCCATGGATTGGCAAGCTTCAGCCTTCTATAGGAATTTTATCATAAATTTTAGTGAGATTTGTGCACCACTTACTTAATGCATGAAAAAAGGTGATATTCAAGTGGACAATAATAACCATAAAGTCATTTGAAGACTTGAAGGAAAAGGTGACTAAACATCCAATTTTGCTATATTTCAATAAAGTGTTTCAAGTGGATCAATGATTGGAATATTTTTGAGCGAAGAAGGAATGCCAATTGCATTCTTCAGTGATAAATTGAATGATGCTAAGAAGAAGTACTATGTTTATGATGAATAATTTTATGCGATTGTACAAGCTTTGAAGAAATAACGACATTACTTGCTATCAAAGGAGTTTGTCTTATTTACTGATCATAAGGTGTT
>JASDQU010221437.1:4127-17802 GCA_032191745.1 Picea mariana
TATATATATATATATATATATATATATATATATATATATATATATATATATATATATATATATATATATATTCAATATGAATTATTGATATTGCAATCACATCTCTTGAGATTATTTGTAATACAGTCCCTTTCAATCAATTTTGTAATTTGGTAAGGTTACATGACAGTGAAATTTTGGATATATATAACTCCTTATAGATCAACAATTTTTAGTAAATATTTGTGAACTAATAAATCTAGCAATTCTATCTTATAATTGGGATAAGAAGAATTGGTCTTCATTTAATTTTATAGGGTATTGTTCTAATGTAATTTGAATGTTGTTTAATGTAAATTGGGTATTGTTGTAATATAACTTGGATATGGTTTAATATACTTTGGGTATGGTTTGATATAAATCAAATATTTTCCTAACACCATTTGGAGATTGTTTTAATATAACTTGGGTATTGGCTCAATATAATGTGGCTATTGTTTAATATAAATTTTAGTGGGTATAGTTTAAAATCTTAGAGGTATTGTTTTAATGGAGGTTGGATAAAAAGAAATTGTTTTGATATTAGGTTCACTCCTTTGCCTTTCGACTTCTTTCTTAAGCACTATTGTCCTGGGATGTTGACAAAGTAATTTCATCTTACGCTGCCCATTGAGAGTATTGATGTTTATTATTAAGTAATGGTTATACTTGGTTATGTAAACCTTTGATGTGCTTGGTTGCTCACTATAAGAATTCTAGTTACTTGTGTATTTAATATTGGGTTTCTAGGAGGATTGTCCTTAGTTCAGTAGTCTTGGTCTGCCTATGTTGGGTGGGATGTAGACTCCTCCTTGTTCCTTAGAACAGTCGCCAGCCCTGAGACCTTAAATGGTCAAGATCGATGGGAACCTGGGCTTGAGTGTTTCTTATGTGTCATGGAGGTCTTAACCATTGCAAGGTAGGACGGACGGGTAGTCTGTCTTATTTTGTTGTCGGTTGATTATCATTCTTTGCTTCCGGATGTTGGATGTGCATCTTAGGTCGTTATGTTGTTTTTGCAATTGCATACATCATGTTCTTCATTGTGTTGCGACATAGAGTAGAATGTATTTACTACCCTTGTACACATGTGCACACACACAAAAAAAAAATCGCACTTGTTGTAAGAGGTTGTTGTTGGGTGAAACGGGAGGTGTGTCACATATGGTATCAGAGCGGGTTCAACCCGCAACTTGGGATCGCTATGGTTTTCATTGATGTGAATGATTGATTATACTGTTGTTGATCAAGTTGACTTGTGTGCGTGCAGGTAATCATGGTTAGAGGATGCCACGGAGGCAGATGACGGGGTGCTAGGGGAGGGGGCGCGACGCCTTCAGTAGCATCCACGCCTAAGGGAGCTAACCCCTAGGGAGATGAGCAGGTTTTTGGGAAGGAGCAGCTAGCAGTTGGTGATGTGGTCGGAATGATGAGATCTTTTTAGCGCATGTTCGAGGCACTGATCAGCCGTTTGGACAGAGATGAGGCCAGAGCACCGGCACCCACTGAGGTTCCACCGCGCACTCCGATCGGTACTAGTAGAATTCACCATGAACTCAAGAAGGTCAAATTTCTCGAGTTCTTTGGTGCCCCGAACGGCGCAGCCGCCGAGGCATAGTTGGAGAACATGGCGATGTGCTTTGCACTTTACGATTATACCTCCAACATGAAGGTCCACATGGCAGTCTTTCAACTGAAGGGGAGCGCTCTTTTATGGTGGAAGACACTCCTACCGCAACTGAACATGGTCGTCGAAGACGTGTTATGGGAACTATTCGAGGAACAGTTTCGAGAGAGGTACCTTTCAGAGGAATTTATTGAGCATTAGCTTAATGAGTTCAACGCCTTATGACAGGGAAGTCATACGGTGCCCGAGTACGAGGACCATTTTATCGAGCTGCTCTAATATGCTCTGCACCTTAACACTGAAAAAATTAAGGTCAACAGGTTCGTGTTCGGCCTTAATGGCAGCCTACGTGCAAAGGTTAGGATTTTGATGCCTCAAACCTTGCATGATGTCATCCAAAAAGCCCTCATAACAGAGGAGGAGCTTATCAGTGGGGGTCAGACCAAGACTCCAGCGAGACCAGTTTCATCTGGAACACAGCAGCACTAGACACCAGCGAGGCATATGTCAGGATATCGTGGCTTCCAGAGGGGATCCACATTCACTACACCTCGGTGACCGATGCCTCAGCAACAGACACCTTATCAGGGACCACAGCATCAACAACAGTTTAGGCATGTTCAACAAAACATACCAGGGTTCCAGGCCAGTGGGCCATCATCTGCTACTTCGGGTACTAGGAATACTGAGCTGAAGAAGGGGTGTTGGACGTGTGGGGAGCCACACTACTAGTGCGACTACCCTATGGAGAGGACCAGAGAAACCGGATCAGCCGGACCCACTACCATGGGAGATATGGGCAAGGCCCATCAGATTCATGCAATGGTGAATAACCGCCAAGTAGAGCATCAGTCAACTGTGCTCGATATGACAGGTACCGTCGCAAACCAGACCCTTAGTATTTTGATAGATCTCGGTGCTACTGAGAATTTCATTTCTGGTGCGACGCTAAAAAGGATTAAGGAAAAGGCAGTCGAACAGGACGAGTTTAGCTTCGTGGAGATGGTTTCGGGAGCCAAACAAAAGGTTGGAGAAAAGGTTATGAGCTGTGTCCTTAACCTAGGAGATTTTTTCACAAGGGCCAACCTGTACGTCACGACCCTAGGATCTTATGATGTCATGTTTGGTATGGACTGGTTGGAATCGCATGAGGCGATACTCAACTGTAAGACAAAACGGTTAAGCTTGGTCGATGATGAGGGACAAAGACATGTGATTGTAGAATGGAACCAGGGAGTTTCCCTGAGGTTCATCTCTTCCTTACAATTATGGAAGAGGATGCGCAAGGGGTGCAAGATTTATGCGATCCTTGCGTTAAATGAGAAGGGAGTAGCGAAAGGTCTAGAACACCTTCCGATGGTGAGAGAGTTTGTAGATGTGTTTCCGAAGCAGTTACCTGGGATGTCGTAGAAGAGGGAATTGGAGTTTACCATAGACCTAAAACCGGGGACTAAACTGATAGCAAGATCGCCTTATCGGATGTCGACCCTAGAGTTACAAGAGTTGAAAATGCAACTGAAGGAGTTGTTGGACCTGGGACTGATATGTCCTAGTGTGTCACTATGGGGTGCACCTGTTATTTTTATATGAAAGAAGGATGGATCGTGAAGGATTTTCATTGACTACCGTCCACTGAACAAGGCCACGATCAAGAATCAGTATCCCTTGCCAAGAATTGATGATCTATTCAATCAAATGAAGGGTGCGACGGTGTTCTCCAAAATCAATTTGCGATCAGGGTATTACCAATTACAGATCAAGGAGGATGATGTCCCTAAGACCGCCTTTAAGATGAGGTTTGGACATTACGTGTTTACTGTTTTACCGTTTGGACTGACAAACGCCCCAGGGGTATTTATGAGTTTGATGAACGGGGTGTTGCGCGAGTACTTGGACAAGTTCGTCCAAGTGTTCATTGACGATATTTTGATTTACTCTCATACGATGGACGACCATGATGAGAACTTGCGCTTGGTACTACAGCGTCTGCGAGAGAAAAAATTGTATGGGAAGTTGTCCAAATGCTCATTTTGTCAATCGAAGATTCACTACTTAGGGCATGTCATCTCTGACGAAGGTATCGTCGTGGATTCAGCCAAGGTCGAGGCTATTATGGAATGGCCTGTGCCTACGAATGTCCCAGAAGTGAGTAGCTTCATGGGTTTAGTAGGATACTATCGATGGTTCTTCGAGGGATTTTTGAAGATAGCAAATCCGATAACAGAGTTACGGAAGAAGAATAATAAGTTTTTATGGACCGAAAAATGCACAAAAGCATTTTAGAGGCTCAAGGAATTGTTGACAACCACACCGATACTAAAGGTCCCTGACATGGACATAGAATTCTTGTTATGCACTGACACATCCAAGGAAGATTTAGGCGGAGTCTTGATGCAAGACAGCCGAGTGATTGCTTACATTTCGAGGAAACTGAGAAGGCATGAGGAGAACTACACGACACATGATTTGGAGTTATTAACCATTGTATATGCCTTGAAAGTTTGGAGACACTACCTTGTTGGATGAAAATTTGAACTAAAGATTGATCATTGTGAACTACAACACATATTTATGCAAAGTGACATGAACGCACGACAGCGATGTTGCTCGGAATTGCTTAGCGAGTATGACTTTGAGATTACTTACATAAAGGGAATGGTGAACCAAGTGGCGAATGCATTGAGTCGAAGACCATGCATCTTTCTAGTGCTTCCTCTTTAGACGAATCTACGTGAAAGGATTCTAACTTTACAGCATGACAATGACTGGTACAAAGAGGTCGAGGGTTTTATCGGACAAAATACAATGATGGTACCATGATTTGAGGGATTTTCATTTGATAGCGATGGTTTATTGAGGTTTAAAAATCGGATCTACGTACCACCCAACGATGAGTTGAGGATGTTGATCCTAAGAGAGGCTCATAGAGAGGTATACATGGCTCATCCAGGAGAATAAACCCTTAAACCCTTATTCTTATGGAAGGGAATGAAGGCATACATAGTCAACTATGTGGCCAGATGTCTAGAATGTCACCAGGTAAAGGCTGAACATAGACACCCAGCAAGATCACTACAACCGCACTCTATTCCAGAATCGAAATGGGAGGTTATTTCGATGGATTTTATTGTTGGATTGCCACTGACGGCAAGGAGACATGACTCGATTTTCGTAGTAGTAGACACTCTGACAAAGAGTGCTCACTTTATCCCTATGCGTATGACATATCAGGCACCTGACATAGCTAGAGTTTTCATCAGTGAGATTGTGAGTCTGCATGGCATGCCTAAGAGGATTATATTCGATCGAGGATCGGTGTTCACTGGACGATTTTGGACGAGTTTCCAAGAGGCCTTGGGAACCCAACTTAACTTTAGTACTACGTATCACCCGGAGACTGACGGGCAGACTGAATGAACGAACCATACCTTGGAGGACATGTTGTGCATGTACGTGATGGACCAACAAAAGCGTTGGGAGGAATTCTTCCCACTAGTAGAGTTCACTTACAACAACAGTTACCAGAGCACCATTAAAATGGTGCCTTTCGAGTTCCTTTACGGGAGACCGTGTCGGACACCCTTGAGTTGGGATCAACTTGGGGATAGGGTCCTGGTAGGACCAGAAGGGATCCAAGAAATGGAAGAGAAAATGCAAACAATAAACAAAGGATTAAAGAAGCGCAGGATCGACAGAAGAGTTATGTCGATGCGCATTGTGTCGACCATAGTTACAAGGTCAGAGATCGAGTCTTCTTGTGGGTTAAACCGCATAAGAGTTTGATCAAGTTTGGGAAGGGAGATAAACTCTCTCCTAGGTTCATGGGACCTTTCAACATTGTGGAGAGAAAGGGGCCCGGTGGCCTATCAACTAGCCTTGCCTGATTCCTTGAGGTGTATGCACAATGTTTTTCATGTATCTATTTTGAGACATTATATTAGTGATCCTACACATGTTNCGGTAGATTAGGTCAAGGTCCAGTGGGACAATTATAGTCCACACTCAGCGACCTGGGAGGATGCATATGATATGCACCAGCAGTTTCCATTTTTGTTTGATAGATAGACATATGATACTGTGATACACTTATTTCGACATTTATACTGTGAAACTTCGTGACAAAGTTTAGACCAAGAGGGGGTGTATGTAACATATTTCTCTGGCGCACTGAGCGAACTTATTCTTTGAGGACACTTGCTCGCAAGTGATCTGGATTATTATGCTATTAAAACATTTGACTTTGATTATGATGTGTTATGGGTAGATGGCATGTCGTTTTACTACATTGACATAGACAGGTGCTATTGACTCAGTTTTTACTGAGTGTGCAGGGTTTTGGACCTTGAAGATCCAGAGGCATTGATGGAACCCCTTGGACTCCGAATTGAGTCAGAGAGTGTGCCATTGGGGTTTGATTGTTTTACTGTGATATTAGTGCATCTGACTAGAAGATATGTTATGGATATGTTTTGACATGATTTGTTGATGATGTAGGCTGACGATAGCTTGCCAACCAGACTCACTTATAGAGTAAAGGGGTCACACATGACTACCAGAGATGTTGAGGGAGAGGTGTCGATAGCAGCCCTGCCACATCCTACTAGCACTCCCGCTATGGCTCGAACTATAGGTTAACGATTACCTAGTTCGAGAGGACCCATGATGCCGTGAGGGAAGAGTGCGACAGTTGCTCACGATGATTCTAAGGGGCATACAATAAGGTAGGGGCCTTATTCCTTAGAAGCCCTTAGTCTCCCACAAGTTCACCTAGAGTAGTGTTGACTCCAGGGGTTATTGATGTCTACCAATCAGTCAAGAGGCAAGTGGCACCCTTGGAGCACGTAGTGCGTCCTGAAGGACACATCGCACGAGGGAACAAATGAGGTGAGTGGCACCCTTGGAGCACCTAGAGCATCCTGAAGGGCACGTCACGTTGATGATGATAGAGGGATGAACCTAGATGGCCCTAAGACAATTAACACGTTAGGAAATTTTAAAACAACTTCCCTAATTAAATGTTGCCCAATTCAGAATCTATGTTCTAAGTCTAAAATTTTGCTCGGGGTAAAATTTTGTCTACCTTTAAATATATATATAATAATGAAATTTAAAATAAAAACCACTTAAGTAATAATTTTGGTCTTCATAAAATTTTTGGTAACATGAAGAGAGTAAGAAATTAAATAATATTCTATGGATATAAAATGAAAAGAGGCAATTAATTATTTTAACTTTTGATAGTTTAAAAAGATACTAAGTTAATAATAAAAGGAAAAAGAGGTTAAATTGCACAACTGTCGTTTTTAGCTCTAATATAAAGGGGAAAGAGGGAAAATATAAAAATTAGGAACTAGGGAAATGAGGTAACATAAAAAAGGAAAAGAAGGGAACTTAAGGTAAAAAGCGGGAAATCAACTTAGTAAAGAATCTGCATTTAAGAACTTTCTAATTTTAAACTGAATTATCAATTTCATAATAGGGAAAGCCTTTAAAACCTATAAGGGAATCTAGGGACACCTAAAAGTGATTCTAGGAGTAACTCTATGTGGGTGAGGGAAATAAAGGTAATTACTTAATTAAATAAGTTAATTCGTGGAGGATTGTAGGGGATGAGGGACACTTGTACGGAGAGGAAGTTTAGGAATTTATTGTTAAAACTTTAATTAATTGAGATTTTAGTTAAGAAAGGAAGTTCAAAATGCTATAAAACAAAGGAAGGAGAAGGATGAAGGATCATCTTCTGCTTGTGTAACATTACATTGCAGAAATATCGACTTGACTGATTTACTTGTGGGAGTTGGGATACCCATGTCAGAGAGAAGTGGTAGCTCGGCCTTGCGAGGCGAGCTGGGAGCTTGACAAGACCTCTGGATAGTGTGTGTGGCCCCTTTGCAGCTCAGGGGGATAAGGGGGAAGAAGAGTACCCCTATTATTGGTTGGGAGGTACCGGTGTAGTCTCAACAGTCAGCGAGCGGGAGTTGCACGGAGCATGCGAACATCACTCGGAGCAAGCGAACAGGAAACGGTACGCTTTTTTGGTGGAATGATATAATTTTGTAGAATGTATGTTTTAGATCTGCATGTGTATTGGGTAGGTAAATTGTTTGTCTAGTTTCGTGACTAAAATTTTAATAGCTTGGCCGAAAGATTGCTTGATTGATTTCCTGTGGATTTCATCTCCCCGCATGTCATGACCACCCTGCGTGTTGATTGTGACCTTGAGGTTGTTCATCCTTCGTCCCTATCTCACTAGTCCTCGCCTGAGCAGTCTGCTAGGAGCCTAATCTACAGTCGTCGCCTTAGCGCTAAAAGACCTATGGATCTCAACGCCCTGCTTTTCTGTGTGAGGATGGTGAAGCGAAGGCGAACCTTTAGCCGTCTACCCAGTGTTGCTCATGTTTTAATGATGGTCTTTGCACCTTTTGTATTGTATGCTCCCACCGTTGTTATAATTCCTATTTCCCTAGTTGACTCTGTGGTTCAATGTTTCTGGGCTAGCTCAGCTCTGCGTTTAATGCACCCCTTTGTGATTCTACTCTGCATTTTATTTCCCCTCTCAACTACAGATTTACTCATCTCACATTAGGAATTTATCACCGAATTTAAGTGTTTTGGTGTGATTATTTGGTGTTTGTATTTGGTTCCGGTTGCACAGGAAATCTGTTCCTCTACCATGCTTGATTTTTATGACGGAATTTATTTGTCCAAATCGATTCTTGAAGTTATATGTCTGAATTTTGACTGGATTTGCATCTATGAAATGCATTTTATGTTTAGAAATTATGTAATCTAATTTTATGTAATGAAATTTTTATGTTTAGAAATTATGTAATGTAATTTTATGTAAGGTAATTTTTGTTTAGAATTGACTGTAATGCATTTATGTTTAGAATTTACATGTCTGAATTTTTGATTGAATTTACATGTCTGGAATGCATTTTATGTTTAGAATTTACATGTCTGAATGCATTAAATGTCTGAATTGACTGTAATGCATTTTATGTTAGAAATTCTTGAAATTCTTGAAGTCGTGCAATATTAGGACCACAATGCACAAGAAGAGGTATGAGGCATTGGCAAGAATGAGGCAATTTGGGTTTTTGTTTATCAAAACTTCTTCCACAGTTTTCATCAAAAAATTATTAAACTCATTCCAATATTCCACTCTTCTGTTAGATGCATATGATAAATTAAGGTGCATGTTATTACTGGCATTGAAGCGTATTTCTTACAATGAAATGTTTTGCGACTTGCTTTAAAGATGAACCGGAACCTACATTAATACTTGGATGATCAGCGGTGATATGGAGTAAAACAGTCGACAAGGCTTTTTGTTGTCCGGAAACAGCACGTTTTGCATAGTAGAATCACCTATATTCGCCTCTGCAGACACTGGTTAAGTCGTATCCTTCCGCCCTGCAAACTGTATCAGAATCATAAACACGCCTCTGTGAACTGTGTGAAGTTGCATTTCATTAAATGTGTTGTGCATGATTTTGGCCCCTTGGATCTCCCTTGGTGCCTTATATGGGCGCTATCCTCATGTTTTGGTGTTGATGAATCCTTGCTCCTTGATGCTTGTTGTATGCTTGTTGTTGGGAATGTATTTCAACAGAAGCCCAATATTATTACTGTATAAATTTATTGACGTTGCCTTACCTCTGCAAGACGCATTGTGTACAGCGGTGAAAGGGTTTCTCTATGACGCGGTCAAGATAAATTTGCCAAATTGATTCTTGGTTTCTGACAGTTTCCATTTGACAGTTGCCAATTTGATTTCTGATTTTCTAGCATGCACCCACCACCTTTAGTTCTCTTGTGTCAATTTAGATGCTTATGTTTTTCCTTTTTATTTACTTGGCAGTCATGACCTGGTAATCGTTGTTTGTACTCTTTTTTCAACACCTCTTACAGCCACCGTGTTAATGGATAACTGCAACTTTCCACATGATTTTAGTTTATGCCTTATTAAGGTGAATGGCTAGTAAAATGCGTTTGGATTTAACTAGAATTTAGGTGTTAGAATGAGTTGATTTGTGCATCATTGTTAATAGCTACCTTCATAATTAAAAGGGATCTTTTAATGTTTTTACTTTTTCCGTCGATGTAAATAAGAAATTCATGTAGACTCCAAATCCAATGGTTATAATTTGTCAAGTGGAAGATTGTCTTTATTGGGGTGATTTTGTAGTTATTAAAAATATATATAGATTTTCAATATGAATTATTGATATTGCTATCACATCTCTTGAGATTATTTGTAATACAATCCATTTCAATCAATTTTATAATTTGGTAAGGTTACATGACAGTCAAATTTTGGATATATATAACTCCTTATAGATCAACAATTGTTCGTAAATATTTGTGACCTAATAAATCTAGCAATTCTATCTTATAATTGGGATAAGAAGAATTGGTCTTCATATAATTTTAGAGGGTATTGTTCTAATGTAATTTGAATATTGTTTTAACATAAATTGGGTATTGTTGTAATATAACTTGGATATGGTTTAATATACTTTGGGTATGGTTTGATATAAATCGAATATTGTCCTAAACACCATTTGGATATTGTTTTAATATAACTTGGGTATTGGCTCAATATAATGTGGCTATTGTTTAATATAAATTTTAGTGGGTATAGTTTAAAATCTTAGAGGTATTGTTGTAATAGAGGTTGGATAAAAAGAAATTGTTTTAATATTAGGTTCACTCCTTCGCCTTTTGACTTCTTTCTTGAGCACTATTGTTCTGGGATGTTGACGAAGTCGTTTCAGCTTACGCTGCCCGTTGAGGGTATTGATGTTTATTATTAAGTAATGGTTATACTTGGTTATGTAAACCTTTGATGTGCTTGGTTGCTCACTATAATGATTCTAGCTACTTGTGTATTTAATATTGGGTTTCTAGGAGGATTGTCCTTAGTTCAGTAGTCTTGGTCTGCCTGTGTCGGGAGGGATGTAGTTACATCCTTGTTCCTCAGAACAGTCACCAGACCTGAGACCTTAAATGGTCAATATCGATGGAAACCTAGGCTTGAGCGTTCCTTATGTGTCCTAGAGGTCCTAACCATTGCAGGGTAGGACGGGTGGGTAGTCAGTCTTATTTTTTTGTCGGTTGATTGTCGTTATTTTCTTCTGGATCCTGGATGTGAATATTAGGTAGTTATGTTGTGGTCACAGTTGCATACGTCATGTTCGTCATTGTGTTGCGATGTAGAGTAAAATGTATTTACTACCCTTGTACACACGCGCACACACAAAAAAAAAAATCGCACTTGTTGTAAGAGGTTGTTATTGTACGAAACAGGAGGTGTGTCACAAAGGGTCCCTCTCACATGAAGTCATAAAACTTCATGTCCACCTTTTCACATGTTCGATGGGTTCGATTTACTTTGGATCCACCTTGGTACATGCTAAACGATACAATGTCACGGGTCCTCAAGTGGTAATACAAGCGACCATATAAACTCACATGCTAGGAATGGAGCCGCACCCATTGAGCGAATCTTCCTCATGGCTCAATTTGCAGATCTATGAAGAGAAAACATGATAGGAATAACCTAAATTTGCATCACCTTCAATGTGTCATCTTCGTGACCTCACATTCAGCACGTCATCTTTACGACGTTAACTTCAGTGTGGGTATGCAAATCTCTATTGCATCATCTTGTGAAATACATCAGCTAAATGTGCATCACTTGCAGGAATAGAAGTATCAAAATATTTATAATTGTTTATTTCACATTCAAAAATGCCAGTATGAACGTTTCCACCGAGGATGGAATTTCAAAATTGATAAGTCCATGAACTATAATGCTGGTTTTTATCCTTAAAAAAAAGATAGTTAACAATTATAAAAAATATTAATCATATTTGAAGAGTAAATTAATCAGTGACATACAATTTTCCAATCAAATTCTATCCCTAGAACTTTCCACCACACCACTTCCATGAGAAACCTACATGGCAGATATGCAAATCTCTATTGCTTCATCTTATGGCTTTACCTTCATTGTGCGTATGAAAATCTCTATTGTGTCATCTTGTGACACACATCAGCTAAATGTGCATCACCTCTGGGCATAGAAGTATCAAAATATTTATAATTGTTTATTTCACATTCAACAATGTCAGTATGAACGATTATATTAAAATATTAATCATATTTGATGAGCCCAATCAAATTCTATCCCTAAAAATTTCCACCACTTCCATGACAAACCTTATCTTAAAAAGCTCAAAAGGACAGTCTTGCAAACATACTACAAAATATTAAAAGAAAGAGGTGTTAACACATAATATATGAATCAATGGTCAAGGTAAATGGCCTATTACAACGAAACGTTCACGTTGCAAACCCGTCAATAGAGAACACAATGTTAGGTGGTAGGAAAGTCCCTTCTTAGCTCTAAACGATATAAATTTTTACTTTTTCTTAGCACTTTTTTCAATGAGTTTTTCCAAAATTGGGACAAAATTTTTAAATATTTTAATTTTAGTGGTTATTTTAGTATTTGAGATTGTATATTTTAAATGTTTTGGATTTTTTGAGAAGGTTGAATCAATTTAGATATTCAAAAACAATTTAGATATTAAAAACAATGTAAAATTGTTAATTCACTTGAGTTGTCCAATTTTTATAATAATAATTAGAAAATCAAATTATAATTTTACCAAAAATTAAGTTTCCCAGTTCCAATAATAACTATTAGAAAGTCATAACTTCAATAAAAACTTTTTATAAATTATAAAATTGCTTCAAAACCTATATCATAACGTGTTTAAACTACTTCATTATAAATTTTTTATCAGTTATAAAAATATTTGAAAACCCTATCTCATAACGTGCCTGAGAAAAACACCATTTCAAAAGAATTGCATATGTTGTGCATAAGAAAGAAAAAACATTACATATGACGTTTAGAAGCAAAAACCACTGCATATGGCGCGTTCAGAAGAAAAAGTCATAAAATTCTAAAATCATATTATAATGGTCATATTGCACAGGGATAAATACGGCTTGCAGGTTAGAATTAAACATGAAAACTATTTTAAAGAGTCACATTGAATATAGTAAGCATTAAACATGAAAACCATTTTAAAGAATCACATTGAATATGGTAAGCAGAAACCATAAAATTTTAATAGTCTGTTATGTCAAGTGTTAAATAAACAAAAATCCATTTAGAAAAGTTACATTAATAATCTCCAAGTAATTTAATTGTCTTCAACAATGGGTTAAACATTTAATTGATATAAAAAAACTTTGAAGAGTTTAGGATAAATTACAGATAGCAATTAAATACTATTGTTTTATTTTTTAGGTCCCTTTCCTAGTCTTTCATGGATTTATACACTCTTTTATTCTCATTGCCAAATATTTATGGAAGGAAAAATGAAATCAGCTTGAAATATTTTTTTATTAAAGTTGGTTTTATCACCTAGAATCAAGTCGAATAAAGTGTCAATATTGGATCCAAAAGAGTGAATATCATGTTTTCAAAGTGTGAATATCAATTTTCAAAAGTGTCAATATCAAATCTATAAATGTGAAAATGGGATTTTCAAAGAGTTCCAAAATGCTAATTGTAATTCTGAAAATGTTAACTTTGATCCAAAAATTTTGTGGTAAATATACACATATAATGGTGACCTACTCAAATAGATTTGAACATATCTAGATTAATATATCTAGTTGGAAATACAACATTTTATTTATGTATCTACATGTGACATCAAGATTAAAGAGAAGAAAATTAGAAAAAATAATTTGTCATTGCATTGTGGAGTTATACATTTCATAAATATTTCAATGAGCATATAAAAAGGTTTCATACATATAAAATAAATATTGAGTAAGTCTATCACCATATCTTCAAACACTGTAACTCTATATTATCATATAAATATTCACAAACCCCACATCCTCCTCTAAGTGAGAACATCATAGTTCACCTTCAATAGTTTTAACTCAAGCTATAGTTAAATAATGTCAATCATTGATACAAGTTATTAAAAATGACAA
>JASDQU010221441.1:0-10710 GCA_032191745.1 Picea mariana
TAGTTTCCTAACCAATTGACCACCCATAGCTCGTCACCCAACCGGATAACTATCGTTTTGGCATATAAAATAAGGTGTTGGGGTCCCATTCCTACAAGAAGCATGGAAGCAGTGAAACTCTGCCCATTTCATAATCCCCCCTTGCCCCAAGAATTTGTAGCCACATTGTGAGTTTTGAGACAGAATTCCCTATTCTAGCCTTTTTCCTCCATTACTAGCCTAATCCATTTCCTAGAGAGAGATGAAGAGGAGAAAGATACGTGACGTCGGGTCATCTGCTAAGTTTCATAGTTTCGACAATAGGGATCGTGGTCGATCCTCTAAAGGTTGAGGTGATAGTTCAATTACCTCCCCCATGCACAGTCCCTTAGCTTCAGAGTTTACAGGGAAAAGTGAACTTTTTACAGTGTTTGATCGCAAAATATGTCGAGATCACAAAAGGGTTCATGCATTTATTGAATAAAGACGTTCCTTTCCATTGGGACGAAGCCGCTCAACGCTCTTTCGAAGCATTGAAATGTGCCCTCGCATCTGCCCCTTTGCTTCGGCCACCCAATTATAATAATGATTTCTTATTGTACTTGGCCACTGTAGAGTCGACCATTGGTATGGTCTTGGTTCAAGAGGACAATTTTCTTGAAGAAAACGTGATTTACTACCTGAGCCAAGGCCTGTTTGGGCTGGAACTCAACTACTCCCATGTTGAGAAACTTGCATTGGCATCAGTTCATGTTGTCCAATGATTCCATAATTATATCCTGTTTCACAAGACCACCGTCATTGTCATTGTGAATCCATTCCAATACGTGTTGAAACAACGTGTAATCACCGGAAAGATCAGTAGGTGGATATTTATCCTCCAGGAATTTGACTTGGATTTTGTTTCGGCAAAATCCAAAAAGTCGATGGTCTTTGTGAAACTCATCTCAGAACTTCCGATTGAGTCAGGTGATGTTATACCCGAAGAGTCGCCTATTAAAGGAGATATGTTTTTGATCACATCTTCAGATCCCTGGTATGGAGATATACTAGTCTATCTCTAGACTTTGAAGTGCCCCACCTCTACTTCTCGTGATGAGTGTCGACGTATATGCCATCAAGAAAAAAACTATCTCATACTTGATGACACTTTGTATCGTCGAGGTGTAGATTGCATCCTTCATCGGTGTCTCACTCATGAAGAAGCGAAACTCATGCTTAACGACTGCCACACTAGAGCATGTGGTGGATATTTGTCTAGGTTGGAAACAACCCAAAATATTCTATGATAAAGTTACTTTTGGCCGACGTTGATCAAATATTGTGTTGAATTAGTCAAGAAGTGCCACCCGTGTCAGATCTTCTCTCGGAAGATGATGACACACCCCGCTCCCATGTTTCCCATCATTACAATTGGTCCCTCCACCAAGTGGGGGATTGATTATACTACATGCAAACCCCCATCAGCCAGGGGGCACCGTTATATCATTGTAGTAGTAGACTAATTCACAAAGTGGGTCGAGGCTATGCCAACGTTCAAAGATGATGGCGAGACAACAACTCTCTTTTTGTTTAACTAAATAATAGCAAGGTTCGGCGTCCCGAGGGAGATTATCATTGACCATGGTAGTCATTTTCAGAATAAAATGATGTCCGAGTTAACGTCAAATCTTGGGTTGAGGCAAGATAATTCATCACCCTACTACCCACAAGTGAATGGTTAGGTGGAAGTTGTGAATAAGTCTCTTAAGACTATTCTGCAGTGAACGATCAATTTTGCCAAATCAAATTGGAATTTGATGTTGTACTCGACATTATGGGCCTACCGAACGTATGTTAAGAATACAACCAGTTTCTCACCTTTTCAACTCGTTTACGGGCTAGAAGAAGTCTTTCCTATAGAGTGTCATATCCTGTCTCTAAAGTTGGCAGTACATTTATTGCCAGACACTTCACTACTTGAAGAGCGTTTATTATATCTCGAGCATCTCGATGAGCAGTGTCAAGATGCAGCCTTGGCTAACAAGGCTCACAAACAAAGAGTCAAGTTTCGGTATGATCAGTCCGTTCGTCCTCATATTTTCTCTGAAGGAGACCTTGTCCTGGTCTATGACCAAGATAAGGATCCCCTGGGGGTAGGCAAGTTCAAACCCATGTGGTTCATACCTTTCATCACGAAGGAGGTACTAAAGAAGGGTGATTATTGTCTGGGAGACTTTGAGGGAAATTCTTTGGCAGAGCCTAGAAATGGGCTCTACCTCAAGAAGTATTACTTGTAGGTGGGTCACCTTGGGTGACTTCTTGTACATATGTATAGTTTTGATACAGTTAGTTTTTGTCTTTTTTTTTTTATGGACGTGTCATTTTTGATGTCATATTTTCACTATGGAAGATGTCAAGTGAATCAGAGGTGTTCGTTGGGTTTGCGGACAATGCTAGCCAACACACTCAAAGGCTTGCTTCCGCAGCTTGGGTGATTTTCACACCTCAGGGCTAGTTTATATATTCTAGAGGAATCTGTTTAGGCGATGCCACAAATAATGTTGTTTAATACAACATAGTAATAGAGTTGCTTCATGATGATTTGTCCCATGGTATCTCTCACCTCCGTATCTACTTAGATGCTTAGCTAGTTGTGTCCCAGTTAAATGGGGTTTACCACATTTATGATCCTACTCTACATCGGTGGTTCCTTAGGGTATGTCTCTTAGAACGAACCTTTGGTTACATTACGTATATCCATGTTCCAAGGAGATTGAATCAAATTACAGATACTCTAGCTAATCATGTATTAGATTGGCATATTGCACACACGTAAGAAAAAGCACAGACATGCACATGTAAATACATTTGTAAATAAATGTAATCCATAAGACATAAGAAGATGTAAATACACACATATATATCGAAAGTATTAGAGTACATAGGTGGGTGTAAACACCTAAAAAAATACATGTCCAGTATACGCCATAGGTCTTATGCCCTCAAAAATATACAAAAAGTGCTCTCAGCACGTAAGTAGTCCATCCTAGCTAAGGGCAGGGCCTGTTAGCCCTGCCATAGTGAACAACGACATTTTCCAAACATCGTAAGAGTTGGACCCAGGTCCATGGCACCCCAACTATGTGAGGTTGCATTGATGGTGGGAGATCCTCGATCTTTGCCATAGGGACTGTGCGAGTGAGCACGATGAGGTTTCACTCCACCCATCTCAAAACTCTCTCAGCCTCTCCAGCTGGAGGTCCCCCTACTACTACTTCTGCTGGTCCGACAGCTGCGGCTGGTACTACCTCTAGTCAAGGATGCCTCCTGGTCCTCGAGAAGTTTGTTGGATGCACTGGTCACACATATGTACATAAATAGATACATAGCTGTCAAATACTCCGATTCCCATAAAAATGATATATATGAAAAGAAAAAAAAAATAACATTAAGAAAAATGTACCTATCTCTCCTCGCTCTGCTCTGGGAGGTATGGGCATGTCCGGGTCCTTGGAGAAGTTGATCCCGATGTAGGGGTAGTCCTCTATTGTCAGAATCTGTTGTGCCCACCAGTCAAAGAATGTGTTGTCAAAGGTCTCTATGGCCCTTCCTCCCCCCTGTCGTGGCAACAAGGCTGCCCATCTACACACTGCTGGGAGTGAGGCCTTGTACCCTCACAGTGTCTCTCGTGGATAGAGACTGGGTACTCTCTTGAAGAAGAATGAACACAAGATGGTCCCAAATCTGAAGTTTTTGTTTTCTCGCCCATGACACTCAGTGATTTGTCTCTTTATGCTGTATAGCATGGTCGTGCTTCAGTCAAATATTAGTGCATTCAAGCACTGCAATGCATAATGAATATGCGCTCAGGAGGCCTAATGTAAGGTCACAGATCTAGTGATCCACCCAATAAGTAGAACTATCACCTTCAGTGATAGGTTGGTAATCTTGTTTATTGGCACCTAAGAACCTAGTTTCTTAGTGCTAGCCTCACAATGTAACCCAATCAACTCAACAATGTTGTGAGGCATGGGGGGAAAAGAACGCAAGTTGACTGTTTCACCTCTCCTCAAGAGGGAAATCAGAAAGTAAATATCTTTAGTCGTTGGAGTCAATGACTTCCCCTCGAGCATAAACGCCTCAGCATCAGGATTCCAGTAGTCTACCAAGGCATTCAACAACCTGGGTTGTGCCCTCATGAATGAACATTGGAAGAACTTCCACAAACCGCATTGTCACAATGTGGCCATAGTTGCAGGGTCCTCATCGACCAGTATATCAATTTCTTCATGCTCCCTCTCTCTCCAATGGACATACATCCTACAAAATGACAAGTTCAAAGGAGGGTTAAACTCTTGTATCTTCAAAATTTTCCATGTGCTTGAGGGTGTACATGGGCTATATTGAGCACAGTCGCATATGCACATGTGTAGATTGTTTTCTGCCCGCAGGGATATGCATGTTGTCCTTGGATAGCCTGTGTACATGTCGAGCCACCCCTTTTTAAGAGTGTGTGCCCCCCTAAAAACTAAAATAAATTAAGAAGGGAAGTATTGAATTGCAAGAAGGGTTGATTTGTACTTACTTGGTCCGAGCGAAAGTTCGTTTCGTCCACTGAAGCTCCCATAATTGAATTTTTTAGCAAAGGGGTGTTTTTGGCTTTTTAGTCAATTCTCAATTTGCAATGGTTATAATGAGCTGCCAAGCTTCTATTTATAGACTTTTTTGGCCATTTTTTCATTTTTTTTGAACATTTTTGTCATTTTTTCGGGCTTGAAAATCGTTTAACATGGTTCTTGAGTTTCTTATTAGATGTTACAATACACTTCACTTTTGGTTTGGAAAACTTTTCAAGATATGGGTCACTTTTGAAGATCCTTTGGTAAAAGTTATTTTTCCAACCTTTTGCATTTAAGTTAGGATTCCACCTCCACTTTTTGCATCTCATTGTCTTTTCCACTTTTCCATAGGATCTACCCCACCGAATTGTGACACAAAACCGTCATTGTTGCTTAAGACGTGTCGTAATTTGGTGGTAGAGACTACTTCTTCATGGATGCCCTAGGTAGATACTGGTTTCATTTTGGTGTCCATGCTGTCCTTAATGACTTTAGACTCGGGATTCCTTCTTAGTCTTGTCCTGATTATGAGTTTGAGCCTCATTTGCATGATTCATCATCACTCTTGACCTCACCCTCAGGACTCCCAAACAAAAATGAGTCTTCTTTAAGCCCTTTTCAGACTCTTTAAACATGAAAATATTGTCGAGCAGTCTTGTTTTCCTTCATGCTCGCCAAACTAAAACTTGAAGGCATGTCTGTCTGGTGGTAGTTTACCCCTTTTTCGGTCCAAATGGTCAACTATACAAACAAAGGTATACTCTAGGAACTTCGGTTCTCTAGAAGAGTATTCTCAGGTATAAGTTTAACCCTTTTTTGGGCCTGAGGGACTAAATTTACGAAAAATGAACCCCCACGGAGTCCATAGTTAAGCTCTTTTCAGACTCCCTAAAATTGAAAATATTTCTGAGTGACCTTGTTCCTTCACACTCGTTAAACTGGTCCAGAAGAACATTCCCTACGGAGTCCATAGTGAAGCTCTTTTCAAACTCCTTAAAAGTGAAAATATCACCGAGTGACCTTGTTCTTTAACACTCGTTAATTGTTTTAAAAAAATATCTACTGGCATGATTTTAACCCTTTTTCTGACCTTTATATTAAGGAGGAAAAAGGTACACCTCATGATATTCATCTCGCCGGGAGAGTTCTCCTCAACAAATTTCACTTTTTCGGGCTAGGGAGACTAAATCTAGAAAAAGGCAGCGAGTCCATAGTTAAGCTATTTTCANTTTTTCAAACCAACTAGACTACCTTCGAAAAAGGTACCCCAGTGGAGTCTTCTTTTACGCTTTTTTCAGACTCCCTAAAAATGAAAAATTGTCGAGCTTACCTTCTCTGGGCTTGTACAAATTACATTGAAGGACGTTATCATTGTGTCTTATTAATCGCATTTGCATCCCTATGTCTTTGGCCTAATGCCGGATCCATGTGGCTCTCAATTGAACCTTTGAAGCATGCCTTATACGCAAGCCTTGTAGCACTTTGCCTCTGCGTCTTGACACCTTGACCCATGGAGGAATTTTCACGAGTGTCCTTTTCCTACACATGTCTCCTTGCTCTGAGCATCAGTGTGTTCCTTGTGCTTGGAACTAGTATGTTTGCGACACTCGTTCCTACTTTGTAATGTAACATTCTTTTATTCTTTTTCAAGCATTCCAAAATTATTGAAACAGACAAAAAAAAATCAAATATACCCCAAAAAGAGGATGGGAAAAGTATTTTATTTTTATGGAAGCACAATGAGTCGCCCTTCGATAAATCACATCCTTTCATTTGTTCGTCAAGCTCTGGGATTTAATATGAACTTAGGAAGTTGTTCTCGCTACATAGAGCTTTGTCCTCCTCTGTTTGGTTATTCTTCCAAACATATGGAGAGTTTGCGTTGCCTCCTGCATCGTGAACTTCTATCAATGTCATGATGCCTGAGTCTCATAATTCATCGTGCTATTGTCCAAGGGAAGTTTTACCCAAATTGATTTGGCCCTTCTGCAGTTTTTCTCTTGCCCTCATGCCCGACCGTCCTGTAAGTCCAATCAAGTCCTTGTTCGAAATCAATGAAGTCCTCTGCTTGATCACCGAGATCCTCTTGTCTATTCCCAAGGAGCCATCGAAGACCTCTGGGTAGTGATTTCGTACACTCACATTACACTCCTACCCGAGTTTTGAAGATCTTCAAGTTGTTGCTCAAGCTCTGAAGGCCTCATATCCAACCATCATGCGTCATTAGCTTCTTGAATATGGATACTATACATGTATATCTTTTGATTTTGAGATGTAGATACATTGTGTATTTCTCACTGATACACTTTATATAGTTATATGACATGGATCTGCAGTGTATTTGATTGGTAGCCATGATTTTATTCTGAGAATGTTTATGCTCGCCTCAATGAGACAATTGTTATTTTGCAGATGGCACCTCCCGAACTCTGGTCCTAGGCTTACTCACTTCATACGTTAGTAAAGATTTGTAATGTATTTCAGCCATCAGATTCTCTTATGACATCACACATTAGGGGGAATTTGTTATAACCCTAAATTGCACTATACATGCATACCTAACATCAAGCCATCTTACTTGCTATTTTTTCCAAGCCATCACTGAAAGATCTTCTTAAAAAACACTATTTTTGAAGATGTACACGCCCTGCACCACTATTTCCCATGTGTGTATGCTTGCTGCACCACTACAACTCACATATGTACACTAGCTGCACCAATATAGCTCGCGTATACCCACAAAAGTTGCAAAAAATAAAAATTTGCAAGGGGATACAGGCTTTTGGGTAGTTTCCTAACCAATTGACCTCCCAAGCCCATCACCCAACCAAATAACTATCCTTTTGGCATATAAAAGAAGGTGTTGGGGTCCCATTCCTACAATAAGCATGAAAGCAGTGAAAATTTTCCCATTTCATAATCCCCCCTTGCCCCAAGAATTTGTAGCCACATTGTGAGTTTTGAGCCAGAATTCCCTATTCTAGCCTTTTTCCTCCATTACTAGCCTAATCCATTTCCTAGAGAGAGCTGAAGAGGAGAAAGATACGTGGAAGAAGTTGGAGCTTGGTGAAGAGGAGCCCAGGACCGGTTTCAAGGAGAAGTCGTCGATCTTGTTTTGTAAGTGAATTTGTGAGAATAATATAAAGAAGTACTCTTTTCGTCCCGCCATATGATGTGTTCAATATTTATGTTTGATTTACATTTTTTTATGACATCTAACCCACTAATTCATATATAGAATACATGTTCATAGTTTCTTGTTTGTCTTTTGGTGAATGCAGGTCATCCTTGGGAGGAGACTTGCAGTCGGGAAACAACAAAGTGCGAAGGGATCAACAACAGACACGGAGTTTAAGGTAAGACTACCGGATCCCTATACTTTGTACTTTATACATGAATGTGGGGTATTGTCGGGATAGTTGTTAAAAGTAGGAGACTTTAGATGGTTAGCTCTGTCTGCACTTTAGAACCCTAGTGTATTCCGTAGGGGGGTTTTCCCGCTATATAACACCTGAAATATGTTTCCAAACATTTTTTGACAACTTCAGTTTGACCATCAGTCTAGGGATGATAAGTTGTGATGAGATTCATTTGGGTGCCTTGTAGTTTGAACAGTTCTTGCCAAAAATTTCTGGTGAAAGTTGGATTGCGATCATAAACAATAGAATGCGGCATGCCATGAAGCTTGAAGACCTGATCCATGAAAAGTTGAGCCACAATGGATGCTGTAAATGGGTGTTGAAGAGAAAAGAAATGATCATACTTGGAAATATGATCAACTACCATCATGATGATTGATTTATTGCCTGATTTAGGTAAGCCTACAATTAAATCCATAGATATATCCTGCCAAATAGCAGATGGAATCTTGTAGTGTGCCAGGAGATTTGAGTGTTTCTCCCTTTTTGCATTGAAACACATCACATTCAACCACAAAATTATGAATTTCCTATTTCATACCCTCCCAGAAAAAAAGAATGTTTGACCCAGTCATAGGTTTTGGTAAACCCCGAGTGCCCAGCTGTGGGTGTATCATGAAGCTCATAAAGTATTGTGGATTTAAGTTTTTATTGTTTACTTAAATACAAATGACCTTTGTATCGAAGCTCATCATTGAGCCAAGAGTACCCTGGGGAAAATATAGAATTGAACTACAATTGTTGTATCAAATGCGAAATTTTGGGATCGTGTAGTCGTTCTTGGCGAACAACTTGGAGTCAATCTGGTACAATGAAAGAGAGAGAAAAAAGGGACCCTTCATCTTCATATTTTATGGAAAGTGCATCAACAACCACATTGTCTTTCCTTTCTTGTAAATGATCTAATAATAATATCCAAAGAGATTAGTCACCCATTTTTGTTGCTTGGGGGAGGAAAGGCATTGTTCCAGAAACTACTTGAGGATTTGATGATCTTTCTTAATTTGGAAGCGTTTCCCCAATAGATAAGGGTGCCAAATATCCATGACATGCAGAATAGCCAACATTTCCTTTTCATCGATTGATTTTCCCAAATTTCTCTAAGACAATTGTTTGTTGTTAAAGGCCAAAGGTCGACCCTCTTGCATAAGGACATCGCCAATTCCTTCTTCGGAAGCATCACATTCCAGGACAAAGGTCTTTGTGAAATAAGGAAGGGCCAGGATTGGAGTGGTGCACATGGCCATCCTCAAGGTTTGAAAAGCCTGAGAAACTATTGGAATCCAAGTGAAAGAATTATTTTTAAGGAGTGTATTGAGAGGTGCCGCAATATTTCCATAATTCTTAACAAACTTGCGATAATAACATGTTAACCCATAAATCCCCACAAGATTTTGAGAGTATTTGGGTGAGGCCAATCTTACATATCTTCAATATTTTTAGGATCCACCTTGACGCCAACCTTGCCAACAAGATGACCCAAGTACTCGACATTCGAGGCGCCAAAAGCACATTTAGATTGTTTGAGGAAAAGTTGGTGCTGAGAGAGTAGATGGAGAACTCGATCCACATGATCAAGATGGGTTGTCCAAGTTTTGTTGTAGATGAGGATATCATCAAATAAAACTAAGACAAAATTATGGAGAAAAGGATGGAAGACATGATTCATGAGGCTCTGGAAAGTGGAGGGAGCATTACACAAGCCAAATGGCATGACCAAAAACTCATAGTGGCACTGATGAGTTCTAAAGGCAGTCTTAGGAATGTCTGCCTCTTTCATACGGATCTATTGGTAGCCAGAATGAAGATCAAGTTTAGTAAAGAACTGGGCACCACTTAATTCATCCAAGAGGTCATCAATGATAGGAATGATAATTTTTTCTTTAATGGTGAGTTTGTTGAGGGCGCAAAAGTTAGGACACATGCACCAAGAACCTTCTTTCTTGAGGACCATGAACACAGGAGAAGAGTAGGAGCTCGTACTAGGGAGGATAACACCTACGTTGAGCAGTTCTTGAAATATTTTCTCAATCTCATTTTTTTGGGAAAAGGGATGATGATAGGGATTAATATTGGGAGGAATGCTACCTGGGACAAGGGGAATGGAATGATCATGAACACAACGGGAAGGAGGGAGTCCCTGGGGAGTGGTTGATGTTTAGAGAGGATGGCTTGGAGGTCCTGCAACACAAAGGGTGTCTTAGTTTCTTGTATGGCATGGAGTTGGGGAATAATGCCAGAATTACCTTTTTTGAGCAAATTTTCCATGCGATGGGAACTAATGATCTCCGAGGAACTGACGGTGATGCCTTGGAACTTATATTGTTGGCCCTCCTGGTAGAATTGAATGGTTAATTCCTTAAAATCCATGAGAATGGGACCCAAATTCCTTAGCCATTATGCACCCAACACAATGTCACAATTTCCCATGTTGATAGAAAACATATGAGATTTCAGGTGGTAGTCACCAATTTGGAGATGCACATTTTCACAACACCCTCCACATTTCATGGACCCACCATTAGCAATCATGATTTTGAAATTATTGACTGCATGGATATAACAATTAGTTTCTTGGGCAATGTGGAGATCAATAAAATTATTGGTGCTTCCACTATCAACAAGAATGATGACCTTCCTATGCTTGATGTAACCAATTAGCTTGAGGGTTTGGGGAGCAAACAAGCTAGTGAGAGAATTTAGGGAAATGA
>JASDQU010221445.1:0-17801 GCA_032191745.1 Picea mariana
TTCTATTTTACTTTTGTGAATTTCGATTGAATTTAACTATGTTTAGGAATAATTCTAATAATGCTTAAGGGCTTATCACTTTCTATTTTGTGAATTTCAATTGAATTTTACTATGTTTAGGCATAATTTTAATAATGTTTCAAGGGCTTATCACTTTCTATTTTACTTATATTTCGAGGCTTTCAAGGGCTTATCACTTTCTATTTTACTTATGTTTTGGAGCTTTCAGAGGATTGGTTATATTTTGGAAGTATAAAAGCTTATTTAAATACAACGGCTACTTGGCGAGTAAGAAGAACATATCTATTGTTCTTGAATTTGTCAAAAGAGGTGAATTGATGTACAAATCATGAATGTGCTCCACAATGAGGACAAGCTAAGAAAATTCAAGTGAGAAGTTTATTGATGCCATATGAGGAATACGTGAATTGATGTATACACAAGAATTGTTGAATATATCAATCAAAAGTAGTTTTTGTGTGTAGAAATAATGTCTAATTTCTTAATAATATGGTATAAAAACTGATAAATGCCTAAATTAGGGTTTATGTAACATCTCGCTCTAGCACACTGAGAAAACTTATTCTTTGAGGACACTTGCTCGCAAGTGATCTGGACTTTTATGATATTAAAACATTTATCCTTGATTATGATGCATTATGATAGATGACATGATGTTTTACTTCTTTGACATGGGAAGGTGCTATTGACTCGGTTTTACTGAGTGTGCAGGGTTTTGGCTCTTGAGGATGCTGAGGCATTGACGAAACCCCTTGGACTCCGGATCGAGTCAGGGAGTGTGCTATTGGGGTTTGATTATTTTACTGTGAATTTTGTACATTTGATCAGATGATATGATGTGGACATGTTCTTACATGTTTTTGATGATGCAGGATGATGATAGATTGCCGACTAGACTCACATATGGAGTAAAGGGGCCACACACGATTACCAAAGATGTTGAGGGAGAGGTGTGGACAGTAGCCCTGTGACAGCCTACTAGCACTCCCGCTGTGGCTTGAAATGTAGGTTAACGATTACCTAGCTCGAGAGGATCCATGACGTCGTGAGGGTAGACTACGACAACCACTCACGATGACTCTAAGGGGTGCGCAATAAGGCGGGGGCCTTATTCCTTAGAATCCCTTAGTCTCCCACAAGTTCACCTAGCAGAGTGTTGACTTCGAGGGTTATTGATGTCTACCAATTAGTCAAGAGGCGACTGGCACCCTAGGAGCACGTGGTGTATCCTGAAGGGCACGCCGTGCAAAAGAAACAAAAGAGGCAGGTGGCACCCTTGGAGCACATGGTGCATCCTGAAGGGCATGTTGCGCAAAAGAAACAAACGAGGCGATTGGCACCCTTGGAGCACATAGCGCATCCTGAAAGGCACGTCACGTTGATGATGTTAAAGGAGCGAACCTAGATGGCCCTAAGACTAATATCTCTTTAATGTAATTTTAAAACAACTTCCCTAATTAAAATGTCGTGCAGTTCAGAATCTAAGTCCTAAGTCTAAAACTTCTCTAGAGGTAAAATTTTGTCTATCCTTAAGAAAAATACCCTATAAAATTAAAAAATAAAAATTTAAACTAAAAACCACTTAAGTAATAGTTTTAGCCTTCATAAAATTTTGGGGTAAAATGAAGAGAGTAAGAATTTAATTAAAATCAGTGGATTTAAAATTTTAAAGAAGAATTTAATTTTTAACTTGTGAAAGTGTAAAAAGATATTAAATTAATAATAAAAGGAAAAGATTAAATAGCGCAACTGCCATTTTGGTTCTAATAAAAAGGGGAAAGAAGGGAAAGAAATGAACTTATGGTAAAAAATGAGGTCAACTTAGTAACGAATCTGCAATAAAGAACATGCTAAATTGAACTAAATTAGCAACTTCATTTTAGGGAAAGTAATTAAAACCTGTAAGGGAATCTAGGGACACCTAGGAGTAAAAATAAGAGTAACTCTATGGAGGTGAGGGAAATAAGACAATTTAATAAATTAAAGAAAATAGTTAATGGAAAAATGTGGGGGATGAATGACACTTGTACGAAAGAGAATTTTTAGAAGATTTTATTAAAATTTAAAGTAAATGAGAATTAGGGAAAGATGGAAGTTCATAAACTCTATAAAAGAAAGGGAAGAGAAGGAAGAAAGGGGAGATCGACGGTTAGTGTAACGTTACGCTGTCAGATTTGTGATTTGACTGATTACTTATGGGGAGCTGTGATTTCCCAGCTTGGATAGGAGTGGTAGCTCGGCCTTGCGAGGCAAGCTAGGAGCTAGACGTACCATCTGGACAATGTGTGGCCCCTTTGCGGCTCGGGGGGCTAAGGGGGAAGTAGAGTACCCCTAGCATTGGCTGGGAGGTACCGCTGAGGTCTTGAGGGTCGGCGAGCGGGAGTGGCATGGAACACGCGAACGTCATTCGAGACAAGCTAAGAGGAAAAGGTATGCTTGTTTATTTGGTAGAATAGAATGCACTAGGATTTGATGTAGATCTACCTGTTTATTGGAAAAGTGTACTGGTGTTACAATTTTATATAACGTTTGCTATATCTTCCATTTTCCTTCGACGAATTGTAAAGAATAAATTTTTACAACGCTTGTTGAACCTCCTGATTTCATCCAACGAATGCTAAATGTTAAATTTTATATAACAAATTGCAGTACCTCTGGACTTAAATTCATGGTAGAGATGAGTTTAGATAGCCTAGAGGCCACTCCTTGATAGATTTTATATTTAACTGTGTAATTATTATTTACCGACAAACTTGTTTCTGTCTGATTCATCTTTTGATAATGGTCATTAATCTCTCCATCAAGGTTGATTTGTATGAAGGGTTTAGGCGTGGAAGTTCTGCACTGAGTGCAAACTTAAGGAGTCCAGGAGAATCAAGTGTTGTAGAGAGTCCGCAAGGAAAAAGAAATAATAAAAACTCTTAACATTTTTTCTTCTAGAAATGGCCCCAACCTTGCACACAAATGCCCCTATCTAGAATCGCACCCTGCCATTTCAGAGGGCAGTTATTGTCTTCGCCTTTACTGCCTTAGGCTCTTATCTATTATGAATTGGAGTTGTATATGGACGGATGTGGTGTATTTCATAGTTCTAGTATTACTGTGTGTTAATAATTGCAGTGTATATACCTTAAATGTGAGTTAACACTCGTAGACAGGGTGTGGATTCTGTGCAAATTTCTGTGTGTTAATGCGGTAGGTTACTGTGGGTAATATTATGTGTAATACCATGGATAACCCTCACCGTGTGTTTTGTGTAGAAGTCCTGTGGTAAGTGTAGCGTGTATTGGCTGTGGCCTCCCTTGATATAGAAAAACAATTGTTTTAATGTATCTCGGATAGCCAACGCATGCTAAGAAGTTATTGCGATGACGAATTTTATATTCTGGGCATGTCAGCGACTATATTTCGCTGGAAAATTAAATTCGTACATCAATGGCGATTTTGCAATGATTAGTGCATGATGGCTTCTCGTTCGGTGAATTGGGTCCTGTAAACTTGTCTCTGATACATTCAGAAGTTACTTCTTTGCAAGTATTCTTCCTTTACTTTGATAGTTAACCAACGGTTTCTCCTTACAGGTGCGTCTGACTGGGAGTTGTTTTACTACAACACTAAAACACATTGATTTTAGCAATAGAATGGTGGGTGTAGCGACTGGCTTGAACTTCAATTGAAGCAAGTAGCGAGAACCACCTTGTCTTAGTAAATCCGCGACTCAGTTTCAGTGTTTTAGTGACAACGATATTCCTGGGAAACGAGTTAATTTAGCATAGAACAAAGAGCCACCCTTTTTATATTTATTTGGTTCCACTCCAGACTTCGTTTTGTGACCTCGACTATGTGTCTGGCAGCCGGTTACTCTCCATAGTTGTTTTTGTTTTCTGAACCTTCAACCTTCAGACAACCTTCAGGCAACCTTCAGATAAAGGGCATAATCTAGAGTTAATTACCTTTTGGTTCTCGTACTATTGAGAAGTTATAATAAGGGAACGGTTGGAATTTATATAAATCTTTTAGGGTTGTTTGTTAATGAAGTAGTTCTTTTTCTCCGTTCCATCAAATCTAGATATTTTACATGCTTTTTGAATGTGTTTGATTTTACATGCTATTGAATGTGATTGGTCTGGTAATATATGTGTACTCTGGAGATAAAAGTCCATCTTAAGATCTTCTTAGTTATTGCACTCATTTTAGGTTAATGTTGGTGTTTATTCTAATGACTGCATTAAATGATTTTAGAATATGGAGTTAAGTTGACTTAGGATTAGAGATTAAAATGTTAGTTATTGTGTTAATTGATAAATTATAGCTATTCATTATTTGATTATGATTAATGAAGGAGTAAACGATTTTGGTTGATTGCGTTAATTTTTGATTTATATTTATAGATTCATATTAAATTTTTCTTAAATGTTGATTCACATCCATTCATTATTTGATTATAATTAATGAATGAGTTAATGATTTTAGAAGGTACAAAAGGACAAGTGCAGTGATTATCATTGACTTAAAAGGACAAATCAAATTATTATGTATATGAGGATTAGAACCTAGGGCATCCATCCAATAGTGAGAATCCATATTTATAAAGGATTAATCATCCTTATCCATTTTTGTGCTTAATCAGTTTTGTATGGACAAGATTAAATATGATGAAATTACACTACCTATTTATTGACATTAAGTTGATATAGAATTGATACTTGCAAGACATTTAGTACAAGTAGCGTAATCATAATTTGTCAAGATATAATAAATTGTTCTAATTATTTATATTTCGGACTACATTATGATAATCTAGACTGATTAAACCTATCCATCCTCACTTTTAAATTTGATTATTCTATGATGAATCGATGATTTTGGACTCTGTGGATTTAGCTAGTTGCATGGATTGATTATGGATGGTTGTTGTCGGAGTCCTTCAGACTTGCGCTTTCTGTAGAGTTTGTGGTTGTTCATTAGTTATTGTTATACTTGGTTGAATTCATATATTGCTTGGTCTGCTTGTGTCGGATGAGATGTAGACACCTCCATGTTTCTCAAGACAATCACCAACCCTAAGACCTTGAATGGTTAAAATCGATGGGAACTTGGGCTTGAGCGTTGCTTATGTGTCTTGAAGGTCCTAACCATTGTAGGGTAGGACGGGCGGGTAGTCAGTCTTACTTATTTTCGATTGATCATAATTAAATGCATGCAGTTACTTGTTGTGCATCTTATGTTGTCTTTCTTTGTTCGTCATGGTTTGCATCTTGTTCGTCGTCGGGTGGCGACGCAGAGTCGAATGTGTTTGTTTCCATTGTACACACGCGCACACACTTTTTAAAAAGAAAAAACAAAAAAAATTATGCACTTTTTATAAGAGGTTTGTCTTCGTAACGAGGAGGATCGTTACAGATGGTATCAAAGCGAGTTCGACATGCGACTTGGGATTGCTACGGCTTTCATTGACATGATTTGATTATACTGCTGCTAATCGAGTTGATTGTATGCATTCAGGTAATCATGGTTAGAGGATGTCGCGGAGGTAGACGACAAGGTGCTAGGGGAGGAGGTGCGATGCCTCCAGTAGCATCCACGCCTGAAGGATCTAAACCCTAGGGAGATGAGCAGGTTCTTGGGTAGGAGCAGATAACAGTTGGCAATGTAGTTGATATGATGAGATCCTTTTAGCACATGTTCGAGGAATTGATCAACCGTTTGGACAGAGATGATGCCAGGGCACCAGCACCCACTGAGGTTCTATCGCGCACACTGGCCGTTACTGGTAGCATTCACCATGAACTCGAGAAGGTCAAATTTCTCGAGTTCTTTGGTGCCTCAGATGGCACAACCACCAAGGCATGGTTGAAGAACATAGCAATGTGCTTCGCACTTCACGATTATACCTTCAACATGAAGGTCTGCATGGAAGTCTTTCAACTGAAGGGGAGCACTCTTCTATGGTGGAAGATGCTCCTACCACAGTTGAACATGGTCATCAAAGACGTGTCATGGGAACTGTTCGAGGAAGGGTTTCGAGAGAGGTACCCTTCAGAGGAATTCATCAAGTGTCAGCTCAATGAGTTCAACGACTTACGATAGAGAGGTCATATGGTGCCCGAGTACAAGGCCCATTTTATGGAGCTGCTTTGGTATGCTTCGCACCTTAACACAGAGGAGCTTAAGGTCAACAAGTTCATGTTTGGCCTTAACGACAGCCTGCGTGCAAAGGTTAGGATTTTGATGCCTCAAACCTTGCACGATGCCATCCAAAAGGCCGTCATAGCAGAGGAGGAGCTTATCAGTGGGGGTCAGACCACGACTCCAGCGAGACCAGCAGGGCAAGTTCCATCTGAAACAAAACAGCACCAGACACCAACAATACATACGTCGGGTTATCATGGCTTCCAGAGGGGATCCACTTTCATTACACCCCGGTGACTGCCGCCTCAGCAGCAAATACGTTATTGGGGACCACCGCATCAGCAGTAGCGTCGCCCGTAGTAGTAGCAGTTTAGGCCTATTCAGTAGAATAGACCATGGTTCCAGGATAGTGGGCCATCATATTCTACTTCGGGTACCAGGACTACTGGGCTGAAGAAGGGGTGTTGGACATGTGGGGAGCCACAGTACCAACGTGACTATCCTGTGGAGAGGACTAGAGAATCTGGATCAGTCGGACCCACTAAAGTGGGAGATATGGGCAAGGCCCATTGGATTCATGCAGCGGTGAATAACCGCCAGGTAGAGCACCAGTTGACTGTGCTTGAGACGATAGTTACTGTCGCTGACTAGACCCTTAGTATTGTGATAGATCCCGGTGCTACAAAGAGTTTCATTTCTGGTGCAACGCTAAACAACATTAAGGTAAAGGCAGTCGAACAGGATGATTTTAGCTTTGTGGAGATGGCCTCGGGAGCCAAACAAAAGGTTGGAGGAAAGATTATGGGATGTGCCCTTAACCTAGGAGAGTTTGTCACGAGGGCCAAATTGTATGTCATGATCTTAGGATCTTATGACGTCGTGATTGGTATGGATTGGTTGGAATCGCATGAGGCGATAATCAACTGTAGGACAAAATGGTTAAGCTTGGTTGATGACGAGGGATAGAGACGTGTGATTGTAGGATGGAACCAGGGAGTTTCCTTGAGGTTCATCTCTTCCTTATAGTTACAGAAGAGTATGCGCAAGGGGTGCAAGCTATATGTGATCCTTACGCTAAATGAGAAGGGAGTAGTGGAAGGTCTAGAACACCTTCCAGTGGTGAAGGAGTTTGTGGACGTATTTACAGAGGAGTTACCTGGGATGCTGCTGGAGAGGGAATTGGAGTTTACCATAGACCTAAAACCGGGGACTGAACCGATAGAAAGAATGCCTTATCAGATGTCAACCCCAGAGTTACAAGAATTGAAAATGTAACTGAAGGAGTTGCTAGACCTGGGACTGATACGTCCTAGTGTGTCACCATGGGGTGCAATGTTTATTTTCATACAAAAGAAGGACGAATCATGGAGGATTTTCATTAACTACCATCAACTGAACAAGGCCATGATCAAGAATCATTATCCCTTGCTGAGAATTGATGATCTGTTCGATCAAATGAAGGGTGCAATGGTGTTATCCAAGATCGATTTGCGATCAGGGTATCACCAGTTATAGATCAAGGAGGATGACATCCCTAAGACCAATTTTAAGACGAGGTTTGGACATTAAGAGTTTACTGTTTTATCGTTTGGACTGACAAATGCCCCATGAGTATTTATGAGTTTGATGAATGAGGTGTTCCGCAAGTACTTTGAAAATTTCATCCAAGTGTTCATTGACGATATTTGATTTACTCTCGTATGATAGAGGAGCATGACGAGCACTTGCGCTTGGTACTACAGTGTCTGCGAGAGAAAAAACTATTTGGGAAATTGTCCAAATGCTTTTTTTATCAATCGAGGATTCACTACTTAAGGCATGTCATCTCCGACGAAGGTATCATCGTGGATCCAGCCAAGGTCAAGGCTATTATGGAATGGCCTGCGTCGACGAATGTCATAGAAGTGCATAGCTTTATGGGTTTAGCAAGATACTATCGACGGTTTGTCGAGGGATTTTTGAAGATAGCAAATCCGATCACAGAATTGCAGAAGAAAAACAAAAAGTTTGTTTGGACCGAGAAATGTGCGGAAGCATTTAGGAGGCTTAAAGAGATGTTGACAACAACGCCGATACTAAAAGTCCCTGACATGGACGCGTACTTCTTGGTATGCATTGACGCATCCAAGGAAGGTTTAGGCGGAGTCTTGATGCAAGATGGACGAGTGATTGCTTACAATTCAAGGAGACTGAGAAGGCATGAGGAGAACTACACGACACATGATTTTGAGTTATTAGCCATCATATATGCCTTGAATGTTTGGAGACACTACCTTGTTGGACGAAAATTTGAACTAAAGATTGATCATTGTGGACTACAACACTTTTTTACACAAACCGACCTGAACGCGCGACAACGACATTGGTCAGAATTGCTTAGCGAGTACGACTTTGAGATTACTTACATAAAGGGAACATTGAATTGAGTGGCATATGCTTTGAGTCGGAGACCATGCATCTTTTCGGTGTTGCTTCTTCAGACGAATATACGTGAGAAGATTCTCACTTTACAGTGTGACGATGACTGGTACAAAGAGGTTGAGAGTTTTATCGGACGAAACACAATGATGGTACCACGATACGAGGGATTTTGTTTTAATAGCTATGGGTTATTGAGGTTTAAGGGTTAGATTTATGTACCGCCAAACGACGAGTTGAGGATGTTGATCCTGAGCCAAGCTCATAGAGCAGTTTACATGGCGCACCCGGGAGTCATGAAGATGAGGGCAGATCTTAAACCCTTATTCTTCTGGAGGGGAAGGAAGGCTGACATAGTTAACTATGTGGCCAGGTGTCTGGAGTGTCAGTAGGTAAAGGATGAACATAGACACCCAGCAGGATTACTACAACCACATGCCATTCCAGAATCGAAATGGGAGGTCATTTCGATGGATTTTATTGTTGGATTGCCACTGACGACAAGGAGACATGAATTGATTTTCGTAGTAGTAGACACTCTGACGAAGAGTGCTCACTTTATTCCTGTGAGTATGATGTATCAGGAACCTAACATTGCTAGAGTTTTCATCAGTGAGATTGTGAGGCTGCATGGCGTGCCTAAGGGGATCATATCCGATCAAGGATCGATGTTTACTGGACGATTTTGGATGAGTTTCCAAGAGGCCTTGGGAACCCAACTTAACTTTAGTACTGCATATCACCCAGAGACTGACAGATAGACCAAACGAATGAACCAAACCTTGGAGGACATGTTGCGCATGTACCTAATGGACCAACACAAGCGTTGGGAAGAATTCTTGCCTCTAGTAGAGTTCGCTTACAACAACAGTTACCATAGCACCATTAAGATGGCGCCTTTCGAGTTTCTTTATGGGCGATCATGTCAGATGCCTTTGAGTTGGGATTGACTTGAGGATAGGGTCTTGGTGGGACTAGAAACGATCCAAGAAATGGAAGAGCAAATACAAACCATAAGACAAAGGATTAAAGAAGTGCAGGATCAACATAAGAGTTATGCCGATGCGCATCGAATCGATTGTAGTTATGAGGTCGGAGATCGAGTCTTCTTGCAGATTAAACTGCATAAGAGTTTGATCAAGTTTGGAAAGGGAGATAAACTCTCTCCTAGGTTTGTGGGACCTTTCAATATTGTGGAGAGAAAAGGGCCCGTGGCCTATTGACTAGCCTTGCCTGATTCTTTGAGGCATATGCACGATGTTTTTCATGTATCTGTTTTGAGACATTATATTAGTGATCCTACACATGTTATTGACATGATTTCCTTGAGGGTATCGGATGAGGGAGCGCTCACGGCTGAGCCGGTCCACATATTAGATCATCATGTTGGACAGTTACGACGTTGAATGGTAGATTAGGTCAAGGTCTAGTGGGACAATTATAGTCTGCATTCGACGACCTAGGAGGATGCATATGATATGCGCCAACAGTTTCCATTTTTTTTTATAGATAAACTGATGATACTGTGATACATTTATTTCGACATTTATACTATGAAACTGCGGGACAAAGTTTAGACCAAGAGGGGGTGTATGTAAAATCCCGCTCTAGCGCACTGAGAAAGCTTATTCTTTGAGGACACTTGATCGCAAGTGATCTGGACTTTTATGATATTAAAACATTTATCCTTGATTATGATGCATTATGTTAGATGACATGATGTTTTACTGCTTTGACATAGGCAGGTGCTATTGACTCAGTTTTACTGAGTGTGCAGGGTTTTGGACCTTGAGGATGCTGAGGCATCGGTGGAACCCCTTGGACTCCGGATCGAGTCAGGGAGTGTGCTATTGGGGTTTGATTATTTTACTGTGATTTTTGTACATTTGATCAGATGATATGATGTGGACATGTTCTGACATGTTTTTGATGATGCAGGTTGATGATAGCTTGCCGACTAGACTCACATATGGAGTAAAGGGGACACACACGATTACCAAAGAGGTTGAAGGAGAGGTGTGGACAGCTGCCCTGCCATAGACTACTAGCACTCTCTCCGTGGCTCGAACTGTAGGTTAACGATTACCTAGTTTGAGAGGATCCACGCTGCCTTGAGGGCAGACTGCGACAGTCGCTCACGATGAATCTAAAGGGCGCACAATAAGGTGGGGGATTTATTCCTTATAATCCCTTAGTCTCCCACTAGTTCACCTAGTGGAGTGTTGACTCTAGGGGTTATTGATGTCTACCAATCAGTCAAGAGGCAAGTGGCACCCTTGGAGCACGTGGTGCATCCTGAAGGGCACGTCGCGCAAAAGAAGCAAAATAGGCGAGTGGCACCGTTGGAGCACGCGATGCATATTGAAGGGCACGTTGCACAAAAGAAACAAATGAGGTGAGTGGCACCCTTGGAGCACGTAGTGCATCCTGAAGGGCATGTCACGTTGATGATGTTAAATGAGCGAACCTAGATGGCCCTAAGACTAATATCTCTTTAATGTAATTTTAAAACAACTTCCCTAATTAAAATGCCACCCAGTTCAGAATCTAAGTCCTAAGTCTAAAACTTCTCTAGGGGTAAAATTTTGTCTAACCTTAAGAAAAATACCCTATAAAAATAAAAAATAAAAATTTAAACTAAAAACCACTTAAGTAATAGTTTTAGCCTTCATAAATTTTTGGGTTAAAATGAAGAGAGTAAGAATTTAATTCAAATCAATGGATTTAAAATTGTAAAGAAGAATTTACTAAATAAGACACCTAGGAGTAAAAAATAGGATTAACTCTAGGGAGGTGAGGGAAATAAGACAATTTAATAAATTAAAGAAAATAGTTAATGGAGAAATGTGGGGATGAATGAAACTTGTACAAAAGAGAATTTTTAGAATATTTTATTAAAATTTAAAGTAAATGAGAATTAGGGAAAGATGGAAGTTCATAAACTCTATAAAAGAAAGGAAGAGAAGGAAGAAAGGGGGGATTGGTGGTTAGTGTAACGTTACACTGTCGGATTTGCGACTTGACTGATTACTTATGGGGAGTTGGGATTTTCCATCTCGGATAGGAGTGGTAGCTCAGCATTGCGAGGTGAGTTGGGAGCTAGACATGCCATCTGGATAGTGTGTGGCCCCTTTGCGGCTCGGGGGGCTAAGGAGGAAGCAGAGTACCCCTAGCGTTTCCTGGGAGGTACCGGTGAGGTCTCGACGGTCGACGAGTGGGAGCGGAATGGAATGCGCAGACGTCATTCAAGGCAGGCGAAGAGGCAAAGCTATGCTCATTTATTTGGTAGAATATAATGCACTAGGATTTGATGTAGATCTGCCTATTTATTGGAAAAGTGTACCGGTATTACAATTTTATATAATGTTTGTTGTATCTTCCATTTTCCTTTGAGGAATCACAAAGAATAAATTTTTAATGCTTGTTGAACCTCCTGATTTCATCCAATGAATGCTAAATGTTAAATTTTATATAACAAATTGCGGTACCTCCGGACTTAAATTCATGGTAGAGATGAGTTTAGCTATCCTAGAGGCCACTCCTTGACAGATTTTATATTTAACTGTGTAATTATTATTTACCGGCGAACTTATTTCTGTCTGATTCATCTTTTGATAATGGTCATTAATCTCTGCATCAAGGTCAATTTGTATGAAGGGTTTAGGCGTGGAAGTTCTACACTGAGTGCTATCTTAAGGAGTCCAGAAGAATCAAGTGCTGTCGACAGTCCACAAAGAAAAAAAAATAATAAAAACTCTTAACATTTTTGCTTCTAGAAATGGCCCCAACCTTGCATGCAAACGCCCCTGTGTAGAATCCCACCCAACCATTTCATAGGGCAGTTATTGTCTTCACCTTTACTGCCTTAGGCTCTTAGCTATTATGAATTGGAGTTGTATATGCACGGATGCGGTGTATTTCATAGTTCTAGTATTACTGTGTGTTAATAATTGCAGTGCATAAACCTTAAATGTGAGTTAACACTCGTAGACAGGGTGTGGATTCTGTGCAAATTTATGTGTGTTAATGTGGTAGGTTACTGTGGGTAATATTATGTGTAATACCATGGATAACCCTCACTGTGTGTTTTGCGTAGAACTCTTGTGGTAAGTGTAGCGTGTATTGGCCGTGGCCTCCCTTGATATAGAAAAACAATTGTTTTAACCTATCCCGGATAGACAACGCATGCTAAGAATTTATTGCAACAACAAATTTTATATTCTGGGCATGTCAGTGACTGTATTTCGATGGTAAATTAAATTCATACATCAATGGAGATTTTGCAATGATTAGTGCATGATGGCTTCTCATTCGGCGAATTGGTTTCTGTAAACCTGGCTCTGATACATTCAGAAGTGAATTCTGTGCAGACATTCTTCCTTTGCTTTGATAGTTAACTAACGGTTTCTCCTTACGGGTGCGTCTGACTGGGAGTTGTTTCACTACAACACTGAAACACATTGATTTTAGCAATAGAATGGTGGGTGTAGGGACTGGCTTTAACTTCAATTGAAGCGAGTAGCGAGAATCACCTTGTCTTAGTAATCAGTGACTCAGGTTCAATCTTTTAGTGATAGTGATCTTCCTGGGCAATGAGTTAATTTAACATAGAACATAGAGGCACCCTTTTTATATTTATTTGGTTCCAGTCCAGACTTCATTTTGTGACCTTGACTGTGTGTCTGGCAGTCGGTTACTCTCCATAGTTTTTTTTTTATTTTCTAAACGTTCAACCTTCAGACAACCTTCAGGAAACCTTCAGATAAAGGGCGTAATCTAGAGTTAATTACCTTTTGGTTCTCATATTATTGAGAAGTTTTAATAAGGGAACGGTTGGAATTTATATAAAGCTTTTAGGGTTGTTTGTTAATGAAATAGTTATTTTTCTCCGTTCCATCAAATCTAGATATTTTACATGCTTTTAGAATGTGATTGATTTTACATGCTATTGAATGTGATTGTTCTGGTAATATATGTGTACTCGGGAGATAAAAGTCCATCTTAAGATCTTCTAAGTTATTGCACTCATTTTAGGTTAATGTTGGTGTTTATTCTAATGACCGCGTTAAATGATTTTAGAATATGGAGTTAAGTTGATTTAGGATTAGAGATTAAAATGTTAGTTATTGCGTTAATTGATAAATTACAGCTATTCATTATTTGATTATGATTAATGAAGGAGTAAATGATTTTGGTTGATTGCGTTAATTTTTTATTTATAATTATAGATTCATATTAAATTTTTCTTAAATGATGATTCACATCCATTCATTATTTGATTATAATTAATGAATGAGTTAATGATTTTAGAAGGTACAAAAGGACAAGTGCAGTGATTATCATTGATTTAAAAGGACAAATTAAATTATTATGTATATGAGGATTAGAACCTAGGGCATACATCCAATAGTGAGAATCGATATTTATAAAGGATTAATCATCCTTATCTATTTTTGTTCTTAATTAGTTTTGTATGGACAAGATTAAATATGATGGAATTACACTACCTATTTATTGACATTAAGTTGATATAGAATTGATACTTGCAAGACATTTAGTACAAGTAGCGTAATCCTAATTTGTCAAGATATAATAAATTCTTATAATAATTTATATATAGGACTGCATTATGATAATCTAGATTGATTAAAAATGTCCATCCTCACTTGTAAACTTGATTATTCTATGATGAATCGATGATTGTGGACTCTATGGATTTAGCTAGTTGCATGGATTGATTATGGATGGTTGTTGTCGGAGTCCTTTAGACTTGCGCTTTCCTTAGAATTTGTGGTTGTTCATTAGTTATTATTGTACTTGGTTGAATTCATATCATTGCTTAGTCTGCTTGTGTTGGGTGGGATGTAGACACCTCCATGTTCCTCAGAACAATCGCCAGTCGTGAGACCTTAAATGGTTAAAATCAATGGGAACTTGGGCTTGAGCATTGCTTATGTGTCTTGGAGGTCCTAACCATTGTAGGGTAGGACGAGCGGGTAGTCAGTCTTACTTATTGTCGATTGATCGTCGTTAAATGCATGCAGTTACTTGTTGTGCATCTTATGTCGTCTTGCTTTGTTCATCGTGGTTTGCTTCTTATTCATCGTCGGGTGGCGACGCAGAGTCAAATGTGTTTGTTTCCCTTGTACATGCACGCACACACTTTAAAAAAAAAAAACAAAAGAAATTCTGCATTTGTTATAAGAGGTTTGTCGTCATAACAAGGAGGATCATTACAGTTTATGATCATGTAAATTATACTTTGTTAATTTTTATTAGGTTACATATCAAATTTATCTTAGTTTCATTTGATTCCATAATTTGGAGATGGTGCACCTCTAGGTTTTATACTTCTTGCCACTAATTTCTCTCAACATACATTTGAACATACTAATAAGGTCACACATCTCCATGCTATGGGATGCTATGCAAGTAGAAGAACATAAAATCAAGTAATTTGGTATATAGAAACTTCATCATGAATGCTAAGTTAGTTTCTTCATGACATTTTCATAACTCAATGTTAATTTGTGATTTCAATTCCTTTTGCAATGTTCAAAGTGAAAACCTTACACACACATTGGATTAGAAGAGGTCCATAACCATTCATGTTCACAAATCATAGAAGTATGAAGGCAAATTCATGTGTAAAATCACATTATAAGGGATTTTATATATACATATATACACCGTCACAACATATAAATTGTCCAAAAGAATAGGGAAATAAAATTGTAAGCACCAACTTAGGTATATGTTGCAACAAATTAATGCATTGGATATTTCCATTTCAACAAAGTAAGTAGTTGTACTATGATAAAGATCAAAGCATGCATTAAACAACAAAGTCTATTCTAACAACCATTTAAAATAAACCTTCATACCATATTGCATTCATTCAGGTTTAAATGCTCTACAAATCGAAAACCATAGACTCAAAAAAGTAGAAATGTTCAAGTTATACAAGGAACTGACTACAAAAAAGAGGAAAGTTCTTTGTCATTGAAAAATATTAGTCCACAAATTTATAATTCATTGAGATAAAAATTAATAATAACAAGAATCACCCATGTAATAACTAAAATAACATTATGTTAGTGTTTCTGTTGATTGTCCCATAGAAAATGGTATCCTCTCTCTCCAAAGGTGCATTATAATATCCTTCTTGATACCCATCTCTACGAGATGATCCTCCACACTATGTAATTTATCATTTTGTTTATCTACAAATTCCTCCAAGTTTGCATTATAAACAACATAAATTATCCATTTCTTAATGTCAATATAAATTCATTTTTTCCTTTCATAATTTGTAGCAAAATATATATTCAGTTGGCTAGAAATAACAACATCAAACACAATGTTATTTTGTAACTCCCCTTCACTCAAAAAAAGTGGTCTAGTCAAGTGAGAACCAATTCTATTCAAAACAATAGAGTAACTATTCTCTTCTCTAGGGTCTCATTCTGAACAATCAATTACTTCAACTATTCCAAACTATATTCATACACATTGAATTGTCACCAATTTCCCATGCTTATGCAAGTGTCGACCTCCTGTTTTGAGCTCTACTAATTTGAAATGTATTGTCCATATACATGATATATATATAATATTTTATTTAATTATCTTTTTATCTCTAGAAAACCCCAATGACTTATTTGTAAAAGTCTATGACTCCCTCAAAAACTTCTCCTTGGTGTCAATGTTTGTAGTAATCACTATTCTTGTACTTGAGAGCATTGTTATACCCAATTCAGTCTTATCACATGAACCCTGTCTACCACAAGGGGAAACAAGATTGTGAGGAGGTATTATAGAAGTTTGAACAACATACAAAGTTTCTAACCATAGAACACTTTTGCATTCTTTAATCTCAGTTACCTTGTTCCTTATTTATTCCCTCGATCATTCTATCAAAATATCATGCTCAAGCACTTTGGATTTAGCTGCCTTAGTCACAACATTTTGTATATTCAAGGAATAACTAGCGTTCATTTTCAACACATTTGTCATTGTGGAAATTTTTTCAATATTCTTATATCCTCTTTGTCTTTGTGCGATAACCTCCACAACTAACTTCTTTCCCTTCATATCAAATAAATCATTTTAAAAATTAATAGAGTCATAATCAAATACCAATAGAGGAATGTCCCTGGCTAAACAAACCATCTCCTCGTAATCCTTTATTTCAAGGACAACCCAATCAAACAATCTCTTTATATAAAAAATGAAACCACTATTCTACTCATGGAAATTTGAAAGCACAATTCCTACCCTAGTAACACAACATTCAATGTAGGGTGCTTCATTCCCATGAGGGCTTAATGATTACAACTTTTTATTCTTGCAATTCCCTTTCTCTTGGTTTACCTTTGAGAAATTTCATTTTCATTGGTTCTCTTGGAACCATTCCTATCTTTGTCCTCAACCCCATCTTTGTTGTTGTCCCCAAAAAATTATCAGAGAATGCAGATTTTCACAGTTCCTCATAATGTTGTTTTAGATTTCTAGATATAAATTGTGTGAAGTTTTTGAAACGTTAAATGTTTTGAGTGAACACTCCACCCATCATCTCGGACTATTAAAAAATGAGATTTGACAAGAGTGTCTAAGGAAAAAATTATAAAATCTGAAAATAAGAAATTTGAGGAAAATGAGGATAAAACCTGGCCATTAAGAATTGTCATAAAAGTATTTTTAATAATAATTGAAAGAATAAAAGGATAAAAAAATATTCTTTGTAGAAGGAGAAAATAATAATATCAAAATTAAATTAATGATACTAAAAATATAAAAATATTATTAAATAATTAATAATTAAACAAAAATTAAATAAGTGACTAACTAAATGTTATAATGATGACGAGGTTTAAGGTTATAATGATTACAAACTATAATCCATTACCACCAATTTTCCCAAACTCCACGCAAATTAATACCTTAGGTTTATTTAACCTTTCTTTACATTTTTATGTTTTTTTATTAGTTTTAATTATTGCTCATCTCTTTTCATCTTACCTCGTCATCATTATAACTTTTAATTTGTTAATTATTTAATTATTAATTATTTAATAATATTTTCATATTTATAATATCATCAATTTAATCTTCATATCATTAATTCTTTCTTGTAGTAGAATAACTTTTCATCTTCTTATTTTTTCAATTATTATTAAAAATACTTTTATGGTAATTCACAACAACTAGTTTTTATTTGCATTTTCCCA
>JASDQU010221448.1:0-17686 GCA_032191745.1 Picea mariana
CATATAAGAAAAAGCATTCTGTGGTTTTCTCTAGATTTGGGTTTCCATGTAAAACACTGGTGTACTGTGTATGTGTGTGATTGTTCATTTATTATTGCTCATTATTGGATAATAATTCTACATTGATATAACACTTGGATTATTTTAAGAAAAAATATTATAATTACGCTATTACTGATTCACCCCCCCTCTCAGTAATCCAACACACTTTGCTTATTTCATCTTTGGAGGAGTTATCTCCTCTACCTTTCCTCACACGACCTCATGTTTATCCCCTATGTTAGAGGGGGGTCCTAGCTAAATTTTATGACATTGGAATTTAACACTCCCTAACTCAGACTCTTAAGTTTTTTAAGTGGCCTTAGAGAGTTTCCTCTCCATACCTAATCTAAGGACCTAAAGCCTAGTCTAGTTGGTGTGCCCTGCAAACAAAAAGTCTAATTGATTTTAACATTAAGCGTTAATTTTAGTGGCTTGATTACTTAGGGATGTGGTAGTGAAACTTATGTTGTTTGAGACTCTTGAAAAAATTAAACTTATAAGAACATTGGAAAAGAAAACTTTACACTAATCCTTCAAATGAAAAAAAAATCAAGGAAGAAAAAGCATGAACAATCCTTCAAACCTAAAGATGCAATATTTTCTCCTTTCCATGCAAAATGCACAATGGAACTTTCGAGTGAAACAAAAGAGAAAATGAAATTATTTTCTTTCTTATTTTTCTTTTGAAATGATTTCAAGACGAGAAGGAAACACAACCCTATGCTAATTCCTTTTTCTTTTTAAATAACAATGCTAAGAAAGAAAGAGACCTAACTAGAATAAAAATAGTTTTTTTTTTTTCAATCAAAACAAAAGTTAAAAAAGATGTTAAAAGAAACTACAGAATAAATGATTCATGGCCCCCCTGAATACAACTCATTTTTCTTAAAATTCAAGCTAAAAATAAGCCAAAAATACTTGGAAACACAGAAAGAAAAAGAAATATATACAAGAGGATATCTTTGCAATTTCATAAACAATCTAATCCTTGAACCTAGCCAAACAATAGTCAACAGAGACCTCTAGAACTCAGGAAGACTCGAGGAACCAAAATTTTCCTAAAAGAAAATGAAATATTTTGAGAAAACCCCTCAAGATGACAGGCACACGGGCTATGCACAATCATATTGTGTATGTATGCAGGCTGTGTATATAGCATAACACATATGTATGTAGTATGGGTATAGAACAGGGCACGTACGTGACTAAAAATTATCAAAAAAGAGAAATATTCAGATAGGCCACCCAAATCAGGGAAGATGGTAAGCACGTGTAAGGTGACCAAAGACCCCAACAAACTCATAACACTAAAAAAAAAAGGGAATTCAAGCCAAACAAAAATCTCATAACAAGACCCTAGAGAGACTCCCCAGTGGATTCACCAATTTTTCTATGGGGAAAAATCCCCCTAGTCTGGGTCTAGCGACTAGGCAGATCCTTGACACCTTAAAAGACAAAAAAGCTTATATTCTACCCAAATCCAAGAAGACCTAATTATAAATAAGGGAAGGGAGAGAAGATCAAAATGTGTACCTTAATTCCTTCTAGTTGTTGTCAATCCCTTTTTGTTAATGTTTGTTCCAAGATTGCAGGCCTCCTCCCAAAGCTAGACCGAAAGAACTTTATACAACAAACTATGAAAACATATGCATAACTATCAAGATCATATAAAAATATAGATATTCATGAAAATCATTCATAAATGTGAACATAAAGACACAAACACCTGGAACAAGAAGATTTCTCTTTTATTAATAACAATATTGGAAGTTACAACATGAATCTTGTTGGCATCGTTCCACAAACCTCTCCTAGGTTCCTCTACTTTGACTCCAAGTGCATTATTCCCAATATTATATCCTCACAACCAACATTCCAATGTAGGGAAAATGGATGGATTTTATGAGGATGGATGGTAGGGAATGTTGAGGATGCAACTCAGAGAGGGATGCAAAAAACTTGGAATGCAAGTGTTGGGCCTTGGGTATGGATTAAGAAAAGAAGAGAAGAAAAAGGAAAATAAAAGATGAAGTGCGAACTACACGGAAGGTACATTGACTGAGATTGGGTCAAAGTGGTCAAAGAAACAGAAAAGAAGGACCAAATTAAGGGAAAACAAGTTGTTGGACGAGAAGATCGAGGAGAACAAATCAGCAAGGAGGATGGATCGTGGACAACTCAACAAGCGGAAAAAGCCACCAATGGATTCTTTGGAGCACCTTATAGGAAAGATGGAAAGACAGGCTGGCAAAGCCTAGAAAACGTGGGTCAAAGTGGACCTAGGGTTTTAGACACCTAGGGTTTTGGTATTTAGGGTTTTGATACCTAGGTTTCAATCTAAGGTTGTCTAGGAGTCATTGTAATGTATAAATAAGGAACTAGATGAGAGAAGGGGGGTTCATGATAATTCCTCATAAGTTGTTGAGTGTGGATCATTGTGGTAAAAGGGAGAGAAATTATTATTGTGTGAGACTGTCTTGGATTGTAAGATCTTTAGCTGGGTGTGAAGATCAACCCCGCAGTTGGGTGCACAGGGAGGAGAGAGAAAGAGAGATCTGCAAGCTAAGTACACAGATAGAACTATATGTTTTCCTATAATATCAAAAAACGTAGTTCTGTGGACGTAGCCCTAGGGAGAGGGTGAACCACGTATATCTTGTTGTTATGTGTGATTGATGTTGTGTTCTTTTTCCTTCTGTTATTCTATTATTGCATCATTGGGTTAGATCTGAGATATAGCTCATGCAGTAGGCTTAAAAGAGATGAAGAATAACTAGGTTGATGTGTATTGTTGCCTTGGATCCAATTTGTATTTCCTCTGGTTGTAGACACTTGTATCCTGCAACCCCCTATTGCTACTTCAGGTGAGACTGCATTTTCTTCACAGGTGTTGCCGAAAAGGCCAGTAGTTAGGGCTTGTTGGTGCATTGTTAGATCCGAACCCTGGGTTTGCCCCTGAGCCAACAAATGGTTCAGTTGCCAGGACAGGGATAGTCTTAAGGGAATGTCAAGGTGGTTTCCATTGAAGACAAAGATTCAGAAGTGGATAGAAGAACAAGAAAAGGACTTCGCTGAAGCTCAGAGAAAGAACCCTAATCTTAGTACAGAGGACTGGTTGGGAAGGTATATCTTTACCGATATACACGAGATTTTCTTTGGAGGAATTCATAAGGAGCTATACAAGGGGTTAGCCAGATTAGCAGATACCCAGTTTGAGATCAGATCTAGACCATCTATGGTCTGGACATCAACGTTGATTGAGAAGGTCAAGAGAGTTGATAACTTTGTATCAAGAGCAGTACATCACTGGTTTGATAGCACCATTGGAGGGTATATTATTGAATTTTCTATTGATATAATAGAGTCATATAGCCAAGCAGAGAGATATTTCTTTAAAGGACCTAGAGGAAAATTTTTACACTTTTTGAAGCTGAAGATCAAGATGTTATTGCATGAGAAGAACATATTGAAGATACAGTAGTTGGTCAGCTTGAAAAGTTAATGTTCAAAAACTCAGACAGCGATAGCGACACAAAGGTTGGACATACACACATTGGGAGAACCTTCAGAGAGGTTCCTATGGTGAACTTGTTTGAGCAAACTCATGAACCACTAGCACAGGACGAAGGGTTCTACAGTGGAGAAGAGGAAGAGTTATTGAATGAGGAAAATTCAAAGTCTTCTAGGGCAGACAAAGGGAATACTGAATAACCTCGTCGAGAAGAATCAGAAACTTCAGGAACTGCGCAGACTGTTGAAGTAAGTACTATTAATCCTCCTGCATTTTTAGCAACATTAAGTAACCGGAGTAGTCAGAGTTAACAGAGCACTGTTACCAGCAGTACAGTACATAATCAATCAATAAGCCTAGGAAGATCTATGATGTATGAAATGAGGCTACCCATCTTTAGGGGAGATGAATCTGAAGATCCATATCAGCACTGGTTTCTATGTGAATCCGTATGGAGTATTAAGCAAGTCAATGACGAAGCTGTTAAGAGAGCTCAGTTTAGTACCACATTAAGAGACTGCGCACTAAGGTGGTACATGAATTTTGTTAAAGGAGTCACACATCCTAAACCCCTGAATGAGATCAAGACTGTGTCGAGTGAAGAATTCAAGAAACCTAAGTCAGAGTCACAATGCATTACAGAACTGAAAGAAATCAAGCAGAATGTAGCTGAACCTGTTTGGGAGTTTGATTAGAGGTTTAAGACCTTAATAGACTGCTTGATTTTTTAGATCCCAGATGAGCAAAACAAGGAATGGTTCATTGTTTCCCTCCTACTTCAGTAAGACAGCTGTGCACTACGCTGGGGCATACTAGATACTACAAAAATTTCATCAAGGGATATGCACAGATAAGAACACCCATGGAGAAGCTTTTAAAGAAAGATTGTCAGTTTCAATGGTAAGAGGAATGTCAGCGAAGCTTCAACACACTAAAACATAAAATGCTCACTGTGCCTATTCTGGTTTTCCCAGATTGGAGTAAGGAATTCCATGTGCACATCGACGCATCATCTATTTCATTATGAGTAGTGTTAGAACAACTAGGAGCAGGATATATTGACCACTCGTTAGCCTTTGCTAGCAGAAATCTCTCTACAGCTGAGATAAATTACACTACCACTGAGAGAGAAGGCCTGGCCATGGTGTATGCGCTGCATAAATTTCATCACTACTTGTTGGGATGACACTTTAATATGTTCACTGATCACTCTGCATTGAAATACCTAGTCAACAAGCCAGTGTTGGGGGGAAGGATATGCAGATGGCATTTGTTATTTCAAGAATATGATTTCAAGATTGTGGTCAAGCTAGGGAGACTGAACAAGGGACCTAACCACTTGTCTAGGTTAGAACATGGAGAGGAACCTACTAGTTTGGAGGATACACTACCAGATGCACAATTGTTGTCCATCAAAAAGGTTGATGATCAATTCGTCAAGATAGTTCAGTTCCTATCAACAGGAATGACACCTCAAGAATATATAGTCATTCAGAAGAAACAACTAGTAGTTCGTGCTGCAGATTTTTAACTTATAGCTAGACAACTATATGAGATGGGACCTAATGAGATCTTGAGGAGATGTATTATGGAGGTAGAAAGACCATTGATTCTGGCAGAAGCACATGAAGGCATCACAGAAGGACACTACGCAGGAAAAACAACAACACAAAAGGTTCTTAGAGCTGGCCTCTGGTGGCCCACTTTACACAAAGATGCTAAGGAATACTATAGAGCCTCCGATGTATGCCAAAGAGTTGGGAAACCTGCCAGAAGAGATGAGATACCTTTAGCACCCCATCTAACCCTACATAAATTTGAGAAATGGGTCATTGATTTTGTGGGACCTATCAACCCACCAGGAAAGTGCACAAGAGCTCGATACATAATCACTGTGACAAAATATTTGACCAGATGGGCATAAGCAAGAGCAGTCAAGGACTGTAGTGAAACTACATCTGCATGATTCATATTTTATGATATCATTACTAGGTTTGGATGCCCAAAGATCCTTATGAGCGATCAAGGTACACATTTTATTAATAAAATTATTGAAGCCTTGACTCAGGAATTTGAAGTTCATCACCAGAAGAGCACTCCATACCACCCGCAAACGAATGGTACAATTGAAGATTTCAACAAGATCTTGGAGATAGCGCTGATGAATATTTGTAGTGTGAACATAGATGATTGGGATTTGAGAGTACCAGCAATGTTATGGGCCTATAGAACCACTTGCAAGAAGCTGACAATGCAGACTCCCTTTAAGTTGGTTTATGATCTAGAAGTAGTAGTACCTATGGAATATTTAGTTCATAGATTAATAATTTCAACATTTATAGACATGGATGACACCGACGTTGTTCAAAACAAGCTGGCGCAGTTGGTAGAACTAAAGGAAGATAGATTTATTGCAGGATTCCATCAGTAGGTCCAAAAGGAACGAGAAAAGTCTTACCATGACAGGAAATCCTTTAAGAAAGGAGATATGGTATTGGTATATGACATCAAGTTCATGAAGCATCTAGGGAAGTTCAAGACACATTGGCTGGGACCATATGAGGTGTCCTATGTTATAGAAGGAGGAGTTACTAAGTTGAAGACCTTGAACAGAGAATGAAATGAAGGTTTAGTGAATGGAAGTCGGTTTAAATTGTACTATGACAACCAATTGCCTCGTAGCTATCAGTAAAAACATAAGGAAAAGGGTCTAGGTACCAGGTGCAGTTGAAACTAGGTACTAGACATAGAAAATACAGTCTGCACATAGTGGGGAGGAACTGAGCAGAAAGCACAGGCTACGATGCAAAATCTAAATTTGAAGTGAAACAAAAGGTTTAGACCTAGAGTGCCTCGGGACGAGTCATAGGTGAGTGTTGGGGGCTTGTTGGGCCTTGGGTATGGATTAAGAAAAGAAGTGAAGAAAAAGGAAAAGAAAAGACAAAGTGTGAACTGCGTGGAAGGAACATTGATTGAGATTGGGTCGAAGTGGTCAAAGAAACATAAAAGAAGGAGAAAAGTAAGGGAAAACAAGCCATTGGACGAGAATATCAAGGAGAACAGATCGACAAGGAGGACAGATCGTGGACAACTCAGCAAGCGGAAAAATCCACCAATGGATTCTTTGGAGCACCTCGCAGGAAAGATGGAAAGAGAGGCTGGCGAAGCCTAGAAAACGCAGGTCAAAGTGGACCTAGGGTTTTGGTATTTAGGGTTTTTACACCCAGGTTTTGACCTAATGTTGTCTGGGAGTCATTGTAATGTATAAATAAGGAACTAGATGAGAGAAGGGGGGTTCGTGATTATTCCTCATAATTTGTTGAGTGTGGATCATTGTGGGAAAAGGGAGAGAAAGTATTGTTGTGTGAGAGTGTCTTGGATTGTAATATCTTCAGCTGGGTGAAAAGATCAACCCTACAACTTGGTGCGTAGGGAGGGGAGAGAGAGAGAGATCTGCAAGCTAAGTGCGTAGATATAATTGTATGTTTTCTTATAATATCAAGAAACGAAGTTCTGTGGATGTAGCCCCAGGGAGAGGGTGAACCACATATATCTTGTTGTTCTATGTGATTTACATTGTGTTCTTTTGCCTTCTGTTATTCTGTTATTGCATCATTGTGTTATATCTGAGATATAGCTCACACAATAGGCTTAAAGGAGATAAAGAATAGCTATGTTGATGCGTATTGTTGCCTTGGATCCACTTTGTATTTCCTCTGGTTATAGACACAGGTGTCCTTCAACCCCCTATTTCTACTTCAGGTGAGACTACATCTACTTCTTAGGGGTTGCCGAAAGGGCTAGTAGTTAGGGCTTGTTGGTGCACTATTAGAGATGAACCTTGGGTCTACCCCCGAGCCAACATCAAGGGAGAAAATTTTGGTAGAGTTCACTTGCCTCTTCTTTCATATATCCAAATGACCCCCTAGGTACCTTTATATATATATATATATATATATATATACATGATGGTTATTTGGTTTTCAAAAGGGCTACAAGAGGTAAAATGGTTGCACAACCTAAAATAGCTCGTAAAATCCGTCAAAAAGCGTGAAATTTATATTTTTTTGAAATTTTTTAGAGTACATGTAGGATTTCAGGTATGCAACTAGAATATGTACGTGGGATTTTAGGTATGCATCTAACATATGTACTCTCTTTGCATATGTATCAAGGTGCAAACACAGTACAATTTTTTTTTTTGAGAGGAATTCCAAAAAAAAGTGTTGACAGATGTGTGAATGAGTAGGTCAACATCATAAATGCATAGTAGTGGCATTTTGAGTTATAACACCAACCATAGGCCCTGCTACACTTATTCTCTCTACAACATTCCACCCCCATTATTGACCATCATACCACCAAAGAAACTCATAGGATAGTGTATAAATTATGGGTCTAATCAGGATGGATACTCTCCTTCACTAACCATCATTAACAGAAATTCCCTTCTACCCTTTCTGGTTCCAGGGACTCCACAATCTTTCCAAATGCCTTCCCAGCCAGATTTCCTCTACACAAGAGATTACCTTAAATGATAAATAGTCCATCAACACCCTCCCCTTACCAGTGTCAGTTTTTGTCCAACAAGCATCAACTCGTGACCCTCTCAACTCAAGATCAAGTCTGGGAAATTTCTCTGGGTAAGCTTGCTATTTTCCTCACATAAACTTCCTAGTTTTCCTCTATTCCTACTAGTGTGTGTGTTCATGATCCCTTGCACTTGTGCACCCTCTCATGCCATCTCCTCTTCCTTCTGCAACATTCTCTCTTTTCTCAGGTTACTACACTTTCTTCTGTCAAAATATTCTGAGAGTCAAGCTCCCAAATTGAAGGGGCACTACTGTGGTGTACCTTTGGCTTACATTCATAGTTGTCTTAGTCGTTTATGTAGATTTTAACCTTGTACAATTATTTACTACAAACATATTTTCAGTAAAAGAACATAAAATATATAGTGGCAAATACACACATTAAACAAAGTTTTTTACCCTGGAAAACCAAACCGGGAAAACCAACATATTCTATATTCATTCACACCTTACATTGTTTATAATACAATATACATATAGGAGCCAAAGACATCCAAAACCATAACCCAATGACCTGTATTAGTCATCAACTCTAATTCCTTAACTGGAAATAGAAAACCATTGCCGAAAAACCACCCAACAATGGACATGAAAATTTAGGCAACACAAAAAACGAGGTAAAAAGGAGAAAAGTAAAAAAGGAGACATGAAAAACGAGGAAAAAATCGAGGCTAGTCATGAAAAGAATATAACACATACCCAACATTCTCCCACTTGTTTTTTTCTTTGCATACATGGGGTTACAAGGAAACAATGCCTATAGATCCTCTACACCAAGAAAACTTCTCAGTTCTCATATATTTTGTTAATAAATCTACAACATTCTTCAAAGTGTCTACCTTCATTAGTAACACTTAATTTTCTTCAATTATGTCTCTCACAAAGTGATATCGAGCACGAAAATGCTTTGTGTTTGAATGATAAGTCGGGTTCTTCGCCAAAAAAATTGCACTCTGAATGTCACAAATTGCATACTAGCTCCTTCTTTCCCTTCACAACAAAGTTTTCTGGCTACTTCATATAGGTTTCTTCTTCTAGATCCCCATGTAGGAATATTATCTTCACATCCATATGTTCTACTTCAAAATCAAATGCAACAACAACATATAACAAAAATATAATAGAAGTTACCATGGAAACAAAAGGAAAAATATCATCAAAATCAATTCCCTCAACTTGGGAATAACCTTTTGTTACTAACTGAGCTTTGTGTTTCTCCACTTTTACTTCCACATTCAACTTATTTTTAAATACCCATTTTCTGTCAATGGGATTTCTTCCATTCGACAAATCCACTAGATCCCAAGCCTCATTCTTATATAAGGCTGCCATTTCTTCATACATGGCCTTTTTCTAGAGTTTTCCATCCTTTGAATCCATTGTCTCCCTGACAGTTATAGGATCATCATCAGTAATAGACAAAGAAAAATTTGAATGAAAATAAAGTGGAGTATACCTTTCCGGTTTCCTTCTTTTCCGAACTGATCTCCTTAATACTGGAGTATGAGGATCTTCTTCTTTTGATTCCTATTCTTCTATAGAGTCCGATTCATCATCCTTTAAATCAAACTCTATATTCTCTAGTTCTTATTTACTTGGTAGGACATCATGTTTTACAACATCTTTTATTTCTCTAAATACCACATCTCGGCTATACACAACCTTCTTAGTTTTTTGGTGCCAAATCTTATAACCTTTAAGACCATCTTTATACCCAATAAAGATACACCTTTTCAGCCTTCTTATCTAGCTTACTCCTTTTTTCCTTTGGAACATGAACATAGGCCTCATAGACAAATGCCTTGATATGTGTGAGAGAAGGTTTCTTAATATTACATATCTCTTGTGTACTATTGTCATTCATTGCTAACGAGGGTGATATGTTGACTAGGTAACATGTAATATCCACCATCTATGCCCATAATTCTTTCCCTAACCCATAACCACTGAGCATGCACCTTGATTTTTCCATCAATGTCCTATTCCTCCTTTTTGCAACTCCATTCCATTGAGGTGTATATGGAGTAGTCTTTTTCCTTTCTATACTGCACTTCTTAGAAAATTATTTAAATTCATTCCCGCAAAACTCTCAACCATTGTTTGTCCTCAACACCTTAATTATTTTCTCAGTTTGATTCTCAAAAAGAGCCTTAAACTATTTAAACCTATCAAAGACTTCATATTTCTTCCTGAGGAAATATATCCAAGTATTCCTCGAGAATATATCTATAAAATAGACATAGTACACAGATTTTCTCAATGATGGAACCAACACAGGTCCAAACACATCACTGTGAACTAGCTGTAAAATTCCTTCTTCCCTCGTTGCACCAGAGGGGAATCTTACCTAATTATGGTTCCCATATACACAATGTTCACAAAAATCAAAATACAGAGTTCAGTTAGATACACCTTCAACCATACCTTTACCATGTACAAGAGAAAACCCTTCTCTCCAATATGCCCAAGTCTTTGATGCCACAACATAACCTTTTCTCCAGAGAATGTAGGATTTCTTTCTTCTTCAACTCCAATATCAGGAACAATGGAAATATTACACCCATCACTAATAGTGATTCCTTGCATATTATACAAAGTTCCAAACCAAAATCCCTTCAATAACACCATTGCTCCTCGAACCATCTTGCATGTTTCATTTTCAATATTGTTTTTACCCCTACATAGTTCATTTTGCTTACAAAAATCAAATTTTTGGCCAATCTTGGGATGTGTAGAACACCAAGTAATGTTTTAATCCTTCCATCTATGAGCCTCAACTTGAAATTTCCTCATCCTATGATTATGGTTTTCGAGTCATTACCGAGGAAAACATTACCTCCATCATACTTTTCATATTCACCGAACTACTCCCTATGGAGAGTCATATGAAATGATGCACCTGAGTCAACCAACCATGCCTCATGATCTATATGTGTGCTTGAAGAATCCAAGTACACATCCCCTCATTCTTCCTTGGATGTTTTTTCTTCTATAGAATGATCTTCTTCAGATCCTTTCTTTTTATCAACTTTGGATCTACACTGGTTCTTGTAGTGCCCTTCTTTTCCACATCTCCAACATACCTTTACAAAAAATTTGGGAGATTTATATCTAGCCTTAGAATTAGATCTCCCACTTGAGGACTTAGATACATTTCTCTCCTGGAATCTTCCTCTTGCAAATAATGCATTTGTGCTCTGTCCTTCCATGTTCTTCCACCTCATCTCCTTTGAAAACAAGGATGAGACCACTTCATCAAACTTCAAGGAAGTTGTATTACTACCTATGTCCACAACCAGACTATCCCACGAGTCTAGTAAAGATCACAATAAACTGATACACTTATCTTCATCTGAAATTTTAATCTCAACAAATACTAACTGACTTACCACAATATTGTAGGCATTCAAATGCTATGCCACCGAGTCTCCATCTCTCATCCTCAAGTTATACAAATTCTTTTTTAGGAATAGTTTATTTACTAGGGACTTAGATTGATACAACTTCCCCAACTTATCCCATAAATCCTTGGTCGTAGCTTCCTCTGACACATTCAATAATATTGAATCTAAGAGACACAGTCATATTGTGCTCTTTTCCTTTCGATCCAACTTTTTCAAGTAATCTGCTGAAGTTCTTATAGGTGCAGTACTTGGATCCACCATGATCCACTGATCTCTATCCACCAACAGATATTGCATCTTGAGCTTCCACAACTCAAAAAATTTCCCATTAAAATTATCTACATTTTCGAATTGCTTGCCATTTCTCTTCACCTAAAGAATCAATATCGCGGATCTCCCACTGTAACAAGGCTTATCATAGTCCCAAGCCAAACCCTTGACCACAAAATCATCCCCCGGAAGCAAATAATTGCTCTGATACCAAATGTAGAATTTGAACCTGTACAATTATTTATTGCAAACAAGTTTTTAGTAAAAGAACATAAAATATACAATGGAAAATACACACATTACACAGATTTTTCCACTTGAAATCCAAACCGGGTGTTACACATTATTTAGGTCACTCTGATGATGACCCTACATGCATGTGTTTAGGCTTCCAAAACAATATTTTACATGACGAAAATGACTAAGTTCTTCCCCTACAAGGCATATTTTAGAATGACGCTGCAGGCTGACAGTGGTACACAGTGCATAAATCCTTGATTTCAACAGGCTGCTCTATGCCTGGCTCGTGGGATTTCTGCATGCTGCTATATAGGCAGGGTGCGACGGTGTTTGAAGCTAAGAAAAGGAAGGAGTTTCTAGAATTTTCTAGAAGGAAAATCTTCTAGAATGTGAGGTGGCATCCATATGGTTGTGATCTTACTGTCTTCTCTGATTTGGTAGGATCATTCTCATCCTTGTAACCACTTCACCATCTCCTATATAATGATGGATTTATCATGGAAAAGGTTAAGCAAGATTGAGCAAAGAATTGCTGAAAGAATAAGCCGAAGACTATGTGAAGAATCCTGATACAACTGATGCTTGGGGCCTCCATTTGTCCTTCAAGCTTTGTGGATCATCTTCATAAAAATTCAGAGAAAGTGTATGTGTGTGTTGGAACAAAGGACCACCGAAAGGGAACTTGCAACATCAAGGCAATTTGGTTGTATCTTCCACTTTTACTTAATATGATACAGTGACATGTTTCTTTCCCATAAAATCACTAGTGTTTTATTACATGACTCCTTGATCACATGTTTAGGTTTCTATTGAATCTACAATTATTCCTTTCACTTTGGTCGGTTTGTGTCATATCAGATCTGATCTCACAAGAGCATCGGAGTGAAGCGGGGAAAACATAGATATAAGGAAGCAATATATAAAGGTATGTCATCCATTCCTTCTTTGGTAGCAAATTCAATGGTAGCAACTTAGGGAAAGCGTCATGTCATATCTTGTTCTGTTCTAGATCTAGATGGATCTAGGGAGATTAGTTTATGTCCACATTCACCGATTTATCCAATAACACCGGGGAAACCAACATAATCTATATTCATTCACACCTTACACTGTTTACAATACAATATACATATAGAAGCCAGTGACATCCAAAAACCTAACCCAATGACCTGGATTAGTCAACAACCCTAATTCATTAACTGGAAATAGAAAACCATCAACGAAAAATCATGTGCTGAAAAACCACCCAACAATGGACATGAAAAATGAGGAAAAAAGGTGACACATTTCTCGAGGAAAAAAACAATTCTTGGGGACGCTACCCCCAAACCCCCGCGCAGGGGGGCTATCACCCCCCTGCACACCCTGTTATCACATGCTAATTTGTATTAATTTTTCCCAAAGCGTCTTGTCCTTGTGTTATTTTTCCACTTAGATTTTCAAATTTTTTCACCAGCTCCGTCAAGATCCCATCACCTAAATCCTTCATTCAACTGATCATCCAAAATAGTCATGTCCTCCATGAGTCAAAATTTTAGTGAATATCCCAAACCTATATCTAGCCCTAACACTTATCTAAGTCCCTTAGTTCCATCACTTCATTCATTTTTACCCTTATTTTCATATTCCCATTGAAAATTAAAAATATTCCTTTTATTAAGCACCCTTATCCTATCCCCAAAGTCATGTGTTCAGCCTCATATTCCCAAAGTCTTTAGAAAATAGAAAAAAGGGTTTATTATTATTAATATAAATATTTTTATATTAATATTTAATCCAATATTTAATTTATGGAATCACGTCAAATCATGGGCACGAATCTCAATTTTTAATGGGGAAAAGTCAAAGGTTGGATGGAGGGTGCACATACATATCGGGGATTGAAGTAACGAGGAGGTTAATTATGTGAAGGCGGACCGAGGAAAACTACCTTGGTTTCTTTCGTGGACATGTTTTTTTACGCAGAGCATATCGGGGGTAAAAGCAGTTTGGATTAAACCACTCCAGCCCAAGCCTAATGTAATAAATGCACCATTTATCATATGTTTAATGTGCAACATTTTCCAGGAATGCATTTCAACAACAATTATGGAATTTCTAATAAATGAAATTCCTCCTCACAGTGAAAAGGTTTTACGGAGGTAAGATTTATGTTTTACAAATTAAAGACATTAATGTTTATTTCCATGCAAAAGATTTAAATGGGAAGATGCACGTGAATGAAGACTTGGATAATTCTTTATCCAAATATTTTCAGAAGTAAAAGAAGAAGATAAAAGGTATTTTACCAAAGACAACAAACTGGAAAAAACACACAGTAAATGTTTTTCCACAGTGAAACCGTAAATTGGAAAAACATTACACAGTAAATGTTTTTCACAAGGAAATAGTAACGGTAAATGTTTTTTATAGTGAAATGGTGAATTGGGCCAAACAATAAATGGTTTTAAAAACCACGGGCATGAATTAAATTATGGACATTTAATTCTATAGGATAGAAAAATATTTGGGAATTATTTTATTCAAATATATTATTCCCAAATATTTAATGAGAATATGGATAAATGAAATTATATTCGAAATAGTATAAGTGACATTTAAAAGAGAATGTGACAGAGGAAGCAGATGGAGCGTCAAAGGAATCTACAGGGATCATGAAACTTTTTTTCTGGAAAATGCCATTTGTAATCATTGTAGAAGTTGTAACGTTTCATTTCAGCTATTGTAACTGGTTGCACAATAAAGGAACTCGAATTGTATAAGTATTAGAGGTCCTGAGTGTATTAATGATGGACAGAAGTGCAAGGGCACAATTCTGGTTGTTCTGAACTCCATTGTAATTTTATGGGGCTGGATTGAATACATATGCATAAGATTTGAAGTCTCTATGAAAATATTCTTATGGTGGTGATATGAGTTTCGTCTTCCCTCATTGTATGTATTTCTTGTGTTTCTTTAATTCCATTTACATTTTCTTCTATTTGAACTGAATAGTTAAAAGCCCATAATTTATCTCTTGATGCTGTCGACTGAAACAATTTAAACTGTGTATTTCTTCCTAACTAATTCATAATTCATTTTATTAATGCTCTGATGCAGTTAATTGTTTTTCCCCTTTCCTCTTACACTCTGCAAATCTCATTTTACAACTCAGATTCATTGCCTCATTTAGCCTTTATCCTCTAGAGAGTTTTATTGGCCAACCAATGTTTTCATTCATTTTCAAAAATTTTGACTCCATAGCCCCGAGTGTCCCTCCACTTCTTAGCCAACAAATTTATAAAAAAACCCCCAAACAAACCAAATCTAGCCACCAATTTCCAAATAAATATCAAGTGACACGAGAGAGCCCTCTCTGAGTTGAGCAAGCTAGTGCCTCAGCTCTAAAGTTGGTTGAAAAAGTTACCTCTGTCGTTTTTCTATTCAATCGAACAAATTTATAAAGTGCTAACATTATGGCATCGTTGCCAGGGATGAAATTGAAAAATTTTCTATGGGAAAGAACAACATGGTTGAGTTCTAATGTATGATAGCAACAGACACTTAGGAATGTATTGGTTGTATTCCTACTCTAGCGACTCCACACATCAAAAAATCAGTTTTAAGGTGATTCCACTGGTAGAAGAATCCAAAAATTTTAATTTTCACTGGCGACTCCACTCTCAATGTAGAATCCAACTTCCAAAACATCATTGACGACTCCATTGTTCGAATATGAGTTCAATATTTGCAAGGTATGCTACAATGAATCGATCTCATATTCATTTCTTTCCAAATCGTATTCCTCACATAAATTGGTAAAAATATTTGCCTAAATTCAAAGATGGGAAAGGAAATGATGTTGCCTTGCACTTGATTAGATTTCACATGCACATATGTAAGTTGGGGGTTGAATTTCATGAGGATTGTTTGATGAATTTTTTTATGGCTACTTTAGAGGGGAAAGCAAGATTATAGTATGAAGGTTTAAAACCAGGCAGCTTATACTCTCTTAAAGATTTCCATATAACATTCTTTAAGCATTATGGAGAATCTAATCCTTCATCCTTGGTGTTTGAAGATTGTTATGAATTTTGTGAACATTTCATTAAGTACCTTGAAAATGTTTTTGGTGATGAAGAGTGTATGAATGATGAAATCATAGAAGCCCTTTATGAATATTCGGCCCAACAACAAAAAGTAGCCCCTCCTTTGGTTGAAGATGAAGTTGATCAAGAAAAAGTTGTTAAAATTCATTTTCCTTCTCTTGAACTTGATGGAGATATTCAACAAGATTTCCAGCAAGACAAAGTGTTTCAAAGTTGTCTTTATTCCCCTATGAATGATGTGGTCGTTTAAATTCTAAGTGGCCTAGACACAGATGAGGATTCTGAAACTGCATCTATGGAAACTTCAAGCAATGAACAAACGAATGACATAGAGTTTCAGGAAAGCAACAAAACAATATATGCCACTTTCCAATCAGAAATACAGAAATATAATGGAGAGGCATTTGTTTTACTTGATTCATTTGAAAACCATGGTTTTGAAAATACATCCATGGGAACTCTAGACTGTGAAATAGTTCATGATGTTAACTTTTCACATTTACAAGAAGGTTATGAACAAGAATTTGTTTCCATTCATTCATTTGAAAGTCAAAATGACAATCCTCAAGAAAATTTCGAAAAGGTTAATAAAATAAAATCAGAATTGTTTAATGAACAAGAGGATATCCTTGATGTACATAATATGGTTGTCATATTTGAAGATGTTCAAGAATGTAGGAATATTTTTGTTGATATGCATGGAAGACTAGACAAACCTATTGCTTCCATTTCATTTGAAAATGTTCTCAAAACTGAATAAATAAACCAAGAGAAACAAACACTTATGAAAGAGGCTTGTCTTTTTGTTTTTTCTCATCAAGAAGAAATGATTTTTCATGGTTTTCAAGATCTTGTGGCCATCCTATTGCAGTATTCAGTGAAGGAGGAGTTTGTTTCATTCATAAGTTCAAGTTTTGGATTCAACTTGTGTTTTCAGGTGTCATCTTTTACATTTGTCTGTCTCCTTAAAAAATATGTGATTAGAGAAAAATCAGGAAGCCAATTGCTTGATTGGTTGCATTGGCACTTCAGCATCACTTGATTGAGTATTCATTTCAAAAGTTTTAAAGTAGATAGGAGTATGTAAAAAATCTTGTTGGTCAAGAATTTTTTAGTTTGGATTTCCAGTAGTGTGTACAGTCAGATTTTAGCAGTGTATTCAATGTTCAGTATCTAGTTGAGAGTAGTGTGCAGAGATTGGTTTTTAGGAGACACTAGTAATAGGTCAAAGTAGGGTACACACACATGTTTTGGGAGAAGCCTAATGGATCAGGAACGTGGTCTAATGTTGTTTTCTACCTCATAGGGAGGATATCATCCCCAATAGGAGCCTATGTTATCACCTGCTAATTTGTATTAATTTTTCCCAAAGCGTCTTGTCCTTATGTTATTTTTCCACTCATATTTTCAAAAATTTTCACCAGCTCCGTCAAGCTCCCATCACCTAAATCCTTTGTTGGATAACTAAGAGGGGGGGGGGTGAATCAGTTGTTATCGTGCTTAAACAATTATGCTTCTTTTAAACTCTTTGCANGTACT
>JASDQU010221449.1:0-17801 GCA_032191745.1 Picea mariana
TGTGGGGAATGAGGGTCTATGGGAAGTGAGCGCGGGAGATTCCTGGGAGAGCATTCTTCCTAGTGGTTGTGTGTGACTGAATTCCCTATAACCTCAGCCTGATTCTGGATTCCTTGCCCTGGGGTGGAGCTCAGTCCCAGCTTGGGGGTGACCCACTGTTGAGTTAAGGAGCAGTGCGGTCTACAGTTGGGAGGTTTGTGGAAGGCCTGCATTTGGTTGATGGATTTCTCCACTGTCACAAGATAAGTTTTTAATTATATTTTTACCACATTTTATCATGACTGTACTATATCTGTTATCATGTTTTCCCCCGTGTAAATGAATCATTGTTGAAAGTTATGGATTGTCTAATTATAACAGTAACTATATGTTTAATCTAAGAATTAAAATGTATTTCTTTGTTGTTATGCATGTGATTATACAATTCTGTATATTTTATGTAAAATTCCATGTATAGATTTGTTAGCAAGAGGTTTGAAAGCCTCGATAGTGAAAAGGGTTCACTACAATTTGGTATTAGAGCACGAGTAAGCTCTGGGCTATGAAAAGTGACACTACAACTTGTTAGGAGGGCACAACAGAAGAATTCGCAAACTGAAGAAGCCTCAGAGTTATTGAAAACTATGGAGGAAAGTTTGTGCAGAGGAAGCACAGAACACAACTATTGAGGGTTCTATAGAGATCTACCAGGATGGCATCGAGAGATTGAAAGGAGTGCAAAAGGATGAACTTTATTTCGAGTTAAAAAAAAAGAGAAGTGTCAAGGAGAGGACACTCATAGGTTTATCGAGCACTATGTTAGCTCAACAGGGAAAGAAGACGTTGAGACCCAAATTCACAGGGCTCGCAGGAGGTAGATCAAAGGTCAAGACCTTCGAAGCGTCAAAATATTCCAATTCGGGGAAGAAATCCAAAGCTTAGTAGGAGGAGCGAAAACTATCGTTAGATCAGCTACAGAGGAGCTATCTGGATCGTCGAAATTATGTCCAGACAGGAGAAGTGAGCACAGGAGAAGATTAGATCTGAGACATCATATCTGAGCGCAAGGGCCAACAGTCATTGGATCTAGGTAAGGTGCACGTGCCTTAACCCTTTGGAAGTGCACAATAGAGTGCACTTTGTGAAGTTGTGAAGTCCCAAAATCATCGGGGGATAGGTGGTAGCATATTCGAGAGTTTGAGGACTCGAAACTCGAAAATTTGCAAGGAGGACAAGAGAGAACCTCCGAGGCACAAAATTGTGAAGTGAGAACTCACGATTTGATCCTAGAAATCCATGAGGAGAGGACATGTGGTGGGAGCTTATCATTTTGCTGACTCGCGACTCAGGGAAGTCAAAGGGAAGAGTTATAAGAACTTCCAAAATCCAAGTTCACGATTTGATCATAGTCATCGATCAAGGAGAAAGAATGGATGGTTGATTTCCCAGGTAAAATTTTAGGATATTGGGGATGAAGAGTAGGGAGGAGAACGATCCTTCAACTTTGCGAAACACGAAGTCCCAATTTGCAAAGAGTTGATCTGAGCCGTTAGATCACGGGGAGTTGTAATTCATTGATATGGTGCACATGAATTTATGGATATCGAGGATTGGAAGAGAGAGGTGATCAACCTTCCAACTTTGCAAAATGCGAAGTCTCGATACACGAAAAGAAGATCAGGATCATTGGATCACGAGGATTGTGGATCGTTGATCTAGTGAGCAGAACTCGCAAGTTCATGTTTCAGAAAGATGAGAAAGAAGACTTTACAAAATGTGAAATCATGAAGCGCTCGAAAGGTATGGCCCCAGGTCATAGTGAGGGTTCATATGGATGGAGGATAAGGAAGGAGCTAGCATGCACTAGGCCCCTGTTAGGATTTTGAAGGTTGGGAGAGTCGGAGTAACTCACATGCAAAGACTCAATACGTGAAATTGTGAAATGCCTTTTGAGTTAGGCGAGTGGTCATAGTCATGGTCACTAGAAGGAATGGGCTTATATAGGGAAGTGCTAGCGCCCATTTGGTGTTGGAGTTTGAAAAACGCTCAAGAGAGGTCCCGCGGGTCTCATACGACCTACGCATTTCAAAAAAGGACTTTTGTAAGTGGGATTTTGGTCTAGCAGAGACCCAAAGAGTCAATCCAACTCAATTTCTTGATCGCTCCTAGACCAGGAGGTCATCATCCCCAAGGAGAGAAGAGGGGGGGGTATGCATCAAGAAATGAGTATTTCTAATAATGTAATCAATAGAAGTACATAGGTGAAAAACTTTTGTAATGGAACATATCAGAGTCGAGAAAGCATGTCCCTCCAGCTAGGCCTTCACCACTTCAATCCTCCACAAAGGCAAGATCCCAAGTAGTAGGAGTAATTGAGTTTCTCCTTATGAAGATAGGAAGAGCTTGGGGGTTGAACATAAGAAGCTCAGACTTTCAAGGACAAATGGATGCAGACTCAATATGAAGTGAAATTTCTCTAGAGTTTCTTTTCTTTCTATGATGTGTGTATTATCAAGGCTTGTATATGGCTCAATTTATACCCTCCAAATGGAATTGAAGGGTCGAGTTGGAGCGTTTCTAGTATATTTAAGGTCAAGGATCATGGATCTCGTGAAATGGCATGGAAACATGACATATTTTTAATTTTTGAGCACAAAACCCAATGTACACAATTTTTAGTGGAGCAACCTATGTATATGCAAGTTGTATAAATGTGGCCCACATATATGTGCAAAAGTTCAAATTTTTAACTCTGGAATGCACAAAAAAAGGGAATCTTGAGTCTAGAGATGGAAATGGAAGGCCATCAAAGAAATATGCATGGAGTGTGGAAACAAATTCTATAACAGATCCCCCCTAATGTGTGAGGTCAAAGGAGCAATCGTGATGGCCAAAATACATTATAATTCCCAGAAGTGGAGTAATGAGGACCCATCTGGAAAAACTAGTTATTTATGAGAATATTACAATTCGTATTGACTCTATACACATGGCTTCCAATATGGATTATTCTGCAGATCCATGTGGATATATAAAAAATAGTTTTCCATGGCCATGAATAGGAAATACAAATTGGAAATATGTCATAGGATGTTATAGTCATGAAAAATACACAGTGGAGTCCAATCTCAAAATCAAATGAAGATATATATATATACAATGGAGTATAGTTTGATCTTCCATGATCAGTGAAGTCATAAAGGTACTATTCCAATGAAAGACAACAATAGATATGTGATCCTTTTATTGTGAACTAGAGATCATCTACACTATTCGTCGAAGGTGCAAATCTACATCATATGAATAAAGGATTTGAAGTTTAACAAAATGAGACTTTGTTTGATTATCGGTCATTAAGGTATACCATTAACAATTGTGAGACAACCCATCGATAATGAAAGTATATATCAAGGAACCAAGTACATTCAACAAGTGTGAATAAGGGTGTTTATTTTGAACACTTGAAGAATCCATCGATCATGATACATTAATGTATTCCCAATTTTTGATGGTGCGAGAACCTAACACGGATGATTGGAATCCTCTGGGTACTCATTATGACTCTAGATATCGATTCCAGAATAGATGAGATAAAGTTGATGGAAGGAGACTCATTAAGGAATCTCTCATCATCTAGTGTGAGGTACAAAGTAATAGCTTGTTGATTAGGCAGAGCCCATACGAGTAGGATGTTAATGAACCAACGACCATGTGCATCTCTTGTGTGCACCATATGCAAGTAGTACATGAAAGAGGCCCTCTGACTAGCATTCAATAATGAAAATTGTAAACAAAGGCGAGGAAGCCACCAATAGGTATAATGGAATCCAAGACACTGCATGAATCTGAATGTGTGAATATATTTCTTGTCATCAAACAAAAGGGAAGGCCCCCAGTTGGTGACCAATGGAGAGATTCCATTTGTTGGGTTCAAGGTCACCTACCAACGATGAAAGTAGGCCAAGGGTGCGAGGTAGGACAACAACTTCATGTGATTCTAAGGTTTACTTGTAAGAGGATGGATGACATGCAAAGTCACGAGTCCCTAGGAATGGTCGACATAGGCTTAAACCTTCTTTGAGCAAGAGCATGAGACAAATGAATAACTCAAGCAGCATAGACTTAACATTGATCATTGACAAATGTTTGTGACACAAGAGGAATCAACAAACTCTCCATAGGGACTAGAAGAATAACCAGTCAGAGGAGTGGACTCTAAGTAAAAATCTCAACTTCCTAAGGCCATGTTAAAATCAAACCTTGGATGAAATGGACTCAATAATTTTTTTTATGTTCAAAGGAGACACTACTCATGCCGATAGAAGATAATATTCTTTGCTCACCCTTCTTTTTTTGTTTTTTCATAGTCAAATAAATGTTATGATATAGAAGAGGAAATGAGTGTTGTGAGTAAAATATTGGTTCCAAGCAGTGGAACATACCTATGCTCAATGCAAGGAAATGCATGTAGGACATGGACACTCAAGGGGATGTTTCCTCTATAGGAAAAAAATTGTCAAGTTGCAAAGGATATATAGAAGGAATTGTTTGGCTAATGTTGGGAATTGTTGGGGTAGAAGGCCTATAATGAGAAATCTGGAGTCGACATTAGTTTCAAAAATCCAATAAATATAATGGGATGCAATTAAAACTTAACTCAAAAGTGTAATTTTTCATACATTTAGTCCCCTAGGCCCAGAAAAGTATAAAATAATACCCAAGAGAACTCTTGTAGAAAATGGTGACTAGAGTATTCATTTTTTGTAAGTAGTATATTTGACCTGGAATAGGGTTAAACTTATACCAAAATAGACATCCTTTCAAATCCATTTAACGAATGTGAAAGAGATAAGTTTACTCAACAATCTTTGCATTTTTTTAGGAGTTGGAAAAGAGCTTAACAAAGACTTGGTAGGAATCCCATAAGTAGTGATCAAGAATGAGATTGAGTAATATCAATGAAAATTCATATCGAGACTATAATGGACTCCCATACCTATGGAGTAACTTATGTATGGGCACCAAATGACAAAAGTGTTCTAACTAGGGTACCCATGTTTGGTAAGTCTCTACCATTTAATAACGACAATTCTAGTAATAGCAAGAAGGTTTTATGTCGCTAAAAATTTGGTTCATAGCTAGGGCATATGAATTATGGTCATAGAATGATGAAAAAATGAAAAGTGGGGTGAACACCTACCCTATATGCCAGTGATGTTAAATACCTTCCAGAGGCATGAACAAGCTGAAGAATGTTGGAAATCCACGAAACACTGGACAAAATCACTTCAAACTAGGTCTTCTATTGCTCGATTAGTCCATATGGTTTTTAAAAGTATTAAATATAGGGTAAAAGATATATAAACTCGATGAAAATTTTCTACAAATAGTAAAAAACAAAAAAATTACCATATCATTTGAGTTTTTCACCCACATAGTGCTTTTTAGGCCATTTTACCCACTATATTCCATTAGTTATTCTGAGAGATGCGATTGATGGAATTGGAAACCATTTGGACCAAGTAAGTTCACATCCTATCCTCTTCCATTTCAATGGTCTAATTTTAATATTTGGTTCTCAAGTTTTGAGAATTAGATGTCGTAATGTGAAAACTAGGGTGTACGCGAGATGTAGTTCATCGGGTCGCATACACTACCTCATGTACATGGGATGTAATTCATTGAATCATGTACATGACATCATGTATGTTGGAAAGGAAAATCATTCCCATATATACAAATCTCTATATGTGATTTTCATAAGGGTATCCTGTGTACAACTCTGCGAGAAAGTTTTTTGATAAAAACGACTCAAAATTTGATGTTTCCTCTGTAATATGGTGATTGAATGGAGGGAAAGGGAGCATGAGGAGTTTAATGCTACAATAGAAAGAGATTTGAGGGTCCAATAAGATTTTCATATTTGTAGGCTCTATAAATTTTGGGCCATAAAGGGGATGAGGGCCCAAGTGACATTTCTCGAAACATTGATAAACTATTGGGATCCAGAGAGTGAAGCATTCAATATCAATGGGAAACCATTGAGAATTGAATTGGATGATATCTACTTTATTGCAGGGTTGTCTCACCAAGGTGAGGTGGTGAATATAAAATCCTGAGGGGTTGGAGGTGGGAGGAATATGGTGGAGTACATCGCCACCTACTACATTACAGGTACAGAGAAAGTGGGGAGCCAACTCCCTATTAGGGAGATTTAGAAATTGAGTCTGAAGATCATTTTCCTAGTACTCACACAGATATCAGGATTGTCCTGACTGCATCAGGAATCGAGTCTTCTCATGTTCTATGTTGTGGAGTGTTTGAGAACCACCGTTTATGATTGGTGCACCTCACTACTGGCCAACATGAAAATCCAGTTGACTGATTGTAAACTAGATAGGATGAGGAACTTTGAGTTTGAATCCATATTGTGTAGTTTTTTCTTCAACAAAGTTCCAGCTCTGAGCCTGAGAGTAGATATTAATCCACATGATCTAGGCGATCTAGCTATGTCACAGTGTACCGAGGTGATGCAACGACTAGAAGGTGGTAGGGTGCCAACCCCCTACAATGATGAGTTCTTCCACAAGTGGCGAAAAAATATCATCATGATCAATAACTATCCTTATGAGGTTATATAATATCGAGGGGACTGAGATATGAAATTTCCTTCGGGATCCACCTTTGGAGAGATCGGTGATAATTGATTTTTATATATTCCATTTTTTATTTTTTTTTTCAGTTTGAAAAATGCAAAGAAAAACGCAATTTTTTTTTATGGTATCATGTATTAATGATTATTTCTTTTAGATGAACATAGGTCCACATTCACTAGATGGATATCCACAACATCGATGAAGGGGCTGAGGAGATGATATGTGTTATCCCCATTTTGTAGAAAACTAAGGATATTATTTCTTGAGGCCCTCAGGTTGCAGATATGGAGTACAAAGAAACTACATGACTAGCAGTATCATTTTGCACAGATGGAGACCCTTCTCACCACCACAGAGGTCTTATATTTTCATATGGCATTCACCACATCAATTGGATTACGAAAGGCAATGGGCCTTGCTCTCTGAGGTACAATTCAGTATTATGGTGAGAATCATTTCAATATTTAAGGAATTTGAGTATGTTGTATCTTATATTGCTCTATATTTCATGATATATTCTTGGACATTATACCTTTTTACCCGCTTCACCTTTGTGGTTGACATTGTTCCCTATTAAGTGGTCTTCCTTGGGGATGTGTTTTCTACTAGGAACTCCCTTGAAGGGCCATCATATCGTTCCCTAGCATACTTACCACTTTACATCACTATTCCCCCCATAGTGAAACCACACCATAGTATCCATCATTTTATACTACATGTTATTGGTTAAACAAGGGTTTTCTAAGAGAAGTATAAGGGCATACACCCTCTTAGCTTAAACCCTAGCTAGAGAAAATTGCCTTGGGGATTAAGAGAATTTACACCCCCAAGGAGGAAGCTTCTATATCTCTTTCTTTGCATGACCCCATTAACCCAAATATTATGAGCTCTAGTCATTTAATTATTGCATTGGAGAAACAAAACTATTTCCTTGGAAAACATGATTTTACAAGTTTTAAGTCTCTCTCTTTGGGGAAGTGTTGTTTGAGCCTTTGGCTCTCTTGCCTCATTGAGGTGTCCCCTTTCAACCACTACAAAGTGCTGTTGTAATAGAAACTAAACTACATCCACTAGGTCTTCACTAACCCTAGGTAACTAACCCTAACTAGCTCCTAAACTAACCCTAGACTAGGCCTAAATTTCTCCCTCAACCTTCTACTAACCTAGGTGAATCCTTCAAGCCATTTACAAGTGATTTTGTTGGATAATTTTTCTGATATAGGGCTCAGTTTGCTACATACATAAGGCTGATAACTTGGCTGTATAAACCCTAATATAAAACCACTTATAACTTGTGCTTTAACCATCAAAATTTGCTAACATTTTTCCAACTTGTTCTATTTGGTTTAAGACAATTCTTGGGTGGTTTGTTTACGTATTTCATTGGCTGATTTTTCTGTTGTTGTAATAATTTTACTATATCCATAATGATGATAATATCTCTGCAGTAGGCTTTTGTTTCAGCCTTGTTATTTGTGCTAAAGTTGTTTCTTAATCATTGGTGAGTTGAGCTAGCTTCCACTAGCTTCATCTCTTGTTTATTTATCACATACCTAGCACTTGTTTTGCATTCCTTGTACTATTTATTGATATGATATAAATATAATTTATTGTTTCTGAAAATTAGGGAGAACAAGCTTAACTTGCATTTCCAACTAACATATTACACTATATGCCTGGTTTTACTTGTGTCTCGGGCAGGTATTCACACTTGGCAACAGGTCACTCAACTTACTTGGCAACCCTTGGAACTTCCCAAGACTTCATTCCAATCCATCCACATCATTTATATTTTACCTCTAGGGACTTCATCTCCATTTTCCTCCATCTTCATCTCATTCCCCCTAGGGTCACCGAGATTCCCCCCTTGAGGTGACTACCTCACCTCTAAAGTGACCTGGACACCTGCCTACGGTGGAAGTGGGTAGGTGAACTCTTAGTTGTTTCCATTTAGTGGCTGGGTTGGGATTTTCCCAACCTACAAACTATGCGATAACATTTTGGTTTAATTATTGGGGAGGATTTTGGTTTCACCAAGAAATCTATCCCAAATCATTTCCCTTAGCTTGCTTGGTGACTCCACCAAAGGGACGTTCCCTTTCCACCCTTCTTGATGAGATCATATTCAATCTCATCTAGTGACTCCACCTTCCCAAAACCCACTTTTTTCTTATCCTTTCCCATCCTTTGGTGAGCCTTAGGCTCATTTGGAGACTCCATTGAGGTATTACCTTAAGTAATGGAATGATGGCCTCATGGGACTTACCATGGGATTTCCATAAGATTTACCCCTCCTTTTATGCTCAAGATATTCCTGGATATCCAAACCATTTTCCAATGGAATGGAGGGGAAATTGCCCCAAATTTGATGGTGATCCTTCTTTAGAAGTCACCCATATTGTCAATTATATGAAGTATGTTTCAAGCCTAGATGTTCTACATGAGGATGTCCTAATGAAAAAATTTGTATATTCACTAGAATCAAGTCAAAAGGATTGGATCGGACACTCATTTAATCCGAAGAGTATCCCTTCTTCTACAAATCTCATTGCGGAATTTTTTAGGTGTTGGAACAGTTTTAAACTTATAAGCCTAAAGATTTTTCATATCCTTTCAATTTAACTTAGGAGCTGATTTCCAAATATAAATATTTCCGCTCTTAAGACTTAAGGAACACACAAGGTCCATCATCGATTTATTTCTACCATTGACCGAATGCTTCCCATTTTCCCGAACGTTTTGGAGCCACCTAGTTGTTATAAAGGTCAAGCCTCTAGAGACTTGCTTCAGAGTTTCAGATTTTGAAGTTTCGCGCTTTGGGCATTCCACCATATAGCAGCTCCAAAATCTTGATATCCAAAAAGTGTTCAAAGGATATTAGTCATGATACACATGTACCCCTCTAAGATTTGACACAACGTTACAAGTAGTGGCCTATCGAAACATTCATAAAGTTGTTTTCCCAACACCCGAAGAACATAGATAACAAAAATCTAAACCTATTTTAACAAGTTAATATTGATTAATACTTAATTAAATAACTTCTCACTTTCAAAGTTTGAAGGTTTTTCATTCAAATATCAGGAAACACGAAACCCCAAAATACTTAAAGTTAAGAGCGGTTATTTACTGGATAAAACATGATTAAAATTAATTAGTCACTTCATGATTTCTCATCTCGGGAATCCTATCTCGAGCATCAACCAAAATCTTGAGGTCTAAAAATCCGAAAAACACCTATGATAAATGTGAATAACTAATACATTAATGAGAATTAGCTTGTGATTGATTTTTCATGGAATCGTAGCTCAGGTAAATTCAAATGTTATTTTCCAAAACTTCTAATCGCGAAACAACATAGATTAATGACATTAATGATCGATCTACGACAATCATTTCAAATAAGATCTTCGGACACCACCTAAATATTTTCATTAAGGAAAGTGAATGCACCGTCACTAAAGTATTCTTAACTCAACTCATTTAGGGGAAAAGGATATTGAAGTTTGAATTTCATTTTCGTTTTTCACAGAAAAGAAAGTTTGAGCAAGATAAGAAGTTTGCGCATTTTTTGTAACAGGTAAAAAAGTTCTGAAATCGTCATATCATGGCTCCATGGAAAATAGGAAAGGATTCTTGGGAAATATCAAACCCAAAAACATACATCTTCTTAGACACGTCGCCCATAACCATAGATACCGTGAAAACTTGGACGCGGGTATTCGAAATTCTACAATAGGAATTGACCAACTGCCCAGATGATTTGAGTGACGAGGCGACTGGAAATCAAGCTATGATATACAAATATGTTTCTCAATCAGAGTTGCATAAAATAGCAACACAACCTATGCTCATGCCTTATAATGATATTAATGCTTGGGCATTGGAGAATGCCGACCTCTTGACCAGGGGTATCTACAATTCGCAAAAGGTTGCAGTTGGGTATTTCTGACAAGAGAATTTCGAGGTGATGTACAAATTATCCCTAGTTCCCAATTACATTTATAATTCCACTTTATTAATGGAATTCAACAAAAAATAATGTGTGCAATATGGAAGGAACCTACCCGAAATGATCAAGGATTGGTGTTCAAGTCCTGAGAAATTTAGAGCAGACACCCATGGCATGTATGATGTTTCCTCATTAGAGCCTCACATGATGTATGTAGACATTATGTTTTGTCGGATTTTTGGGAAAGAAAATTGTTCTCATTTATTATTGCCATGGGTGCCAATCATGCATACGGTAGCATAGGGGTATTCCTTTGATTGGGCTAAAATATTATCCTACAATTTGGTCAGGGAAATCAAAGAATATCGATCATCGAAAGACAAAGGGAAACCTGCCCCATTTTACATGTATGCTTATATTATGGGTGTTGTTTTTTTCATGATACCATTTCCTTTGATGGGTTGGAGCTGGAATCCAAATAGTGTTGAACTAATACACTTCTATCACTCCAAGTTGTGGGAGGATAAAGAAAAATATTTCTTCTAAAAAATATGTAACTATTTGGTGGTGTTGATGCACATTGCTATATACAGGTGCCCACCCCCCAGGATTTCCGAAACGATATTGACCAACTTGGAAAAATAGCAGATTGGTACATTGAAGAACATTTCTCTTATATCAGGGTTTTTAGATGTTCCGTCCCTTGGCATGCCTTACCCAAGTTTCTGCCAAATCAATTGGTGTGAAGGGAGGTAGCACATACAAATGTGATGGGAGGAATCAATAAAGAGATACATGAATTGCAGAAAAAAGTATGGCCCACCGTTCCTTTGCAGATTGGTATGTTCTCACTATTAGATTTCGGCCACTCAATAGTAGAGGTCGCGGCCCTGGGAAACATCAATGTTGTTATCATATACTTCAAAAACATGATCCTTAGAGGATCATGGGAAATCACATGGCTCTTTATAATTTAAAAATATACGATCATGAATATTCCCCACAGGACAAGATATTTGGTGGAGCAAGATATTGTCAGGAATTGTTGAGTTGAGTTCAAACTCTGGCTCTAGAAAAGATAACCGAGTTCTATAATTTTCAAATGCATGAAAGAAATAGTCTGCCTAAAGTTTTATAGGGAGAATCCTCGATGTCTCCAGCTACACAGGAAATTGAAACCCATAAATTAGAAACAGGAAGTTCCAGTGCACGAGACATTCAGGGAAATTTGGAGAAAATAGGGGTTATGACACAGAAATAAAATACTGCATCATCGAATCCACCTGATGATCAAACTAAATCTCAAGCTGAATATTTGATTAAACAATGATAGGATGCATCGTTGTCTACAAAATACAAATAATCTACAAAAATAGCAGGGCAATAGCCATGCACATAAATAGACATCCCTATCAAATGGGTCACTCCTTTATAGTCCATTAGAGAGAACCTGAATACCAAAGTCGTTTTCATAGAGGATATCACTCCTATTTTGGTTGAATAAATTCCCCCTTCTGAATTATTCTAAAGAAAGAAGAAGGTTGTCTTAAAAAGATAAATGCATCAAAAGGATGGTTCAACTGTTAAGAGACACAGAGTTCTATATGAAGGTCAGGCGTTAAAGGAGGTGAAAGTTTCTATGAAAGTGGCAGGGACATTGAGAGGATTTTCCACAACAAATCAATGTTTAGTTGGGAGTCTAACAGAACAAATTAAGAAGAAGGATCTGTTGGTGAAAAAGTTGGAAAGACAAATTAAGACTATGGAACGCAGTGTGAGAAATGAGATTAATAAGGGTTTTGAGCAGATCAGATCCTGTGATAGAAAGAAAATCTAGCAACTTAAAATCGGTCTTGATGAAATTCATACAAATTCATAGTCAAGCAAAGAATTGGCCATTCAACAGGAAGAGTTGGTCAAAAAACTATAGGCTAAAATAAACTTGAATGAGAAAACTATAGTGGATATGGCGAGTTTCCAAGCCCATCCATTAGAGGCGCACCAGAAGTTGGAATCATCCCAACAAAACATTCTGACTAAACTAGAAGTTATTCAAAATTATTATCGGGTGGAAGACTACTATTTGAATAACATTCACCTATAGGAGAGAGAGGCCATTGAAGCTCAACTTACATTCCAGGAGGCCATTTTAGTAGAAACAAAGGATGAAGTATCCAAGGCCACTAGATTGTCTCTTTCAGAGAAAACTTGAGGCGATATAATACTGAAAACTTGGGAGGCCAATTTAGTTGAAAATAAAAGGTTAGCCTTGGAAGTGAAGAAATCTTATGAAGAAGTTTGTTCCTCACTCGAAAAAGAATCACTGGACATTGAAATAGACAGTATCTTTGAATCCCTGGGGAAAATTGATATTTCAAAACATCAACTTACTTCCAAGACGAGCATGGAAGAATCCCAGGCCACAATCCTACAATTGAAACAAATTGACATTATCCAGATTAATAAGTGGATAGTCAATCCTATCCTGCGACTACAGTCTATATATTTAGAAGTCAAGAGAATGGAATATAGGCTGCCTCACATAGAAAATAATTTATATACTTTTGAGACGAATGACACAATGGAGCCTTCCAGGTTAGTGGTGCAATTTATTGGTGGATGTCTTAAGTGTGTAGAGAAAATAACGATCAGTTTCTATTTTGTTTCTCACCATTTCCAGAGGAAGTTGAGCAGTCACTGTTTCGGTCCCTAGTAGTTTACGAAAACCCTCTCTTTAACTCTTGAAGTTTATCCCCTCGACATCAAATGGCTGCAGTTGAAGGAGGTGGCACTGAAGGTGGTCAACGACCACCACCTATGCCTCCTAGGATTTTTCCCAAAGTGGTAGCCAGATATGCTCCTTTAGTCCTTCCCCCTATCCTTCATGATTTACCATAAAATTATATGAAGAACTTTCTGAAATTCACGGCAGAAGGGAATTTGATTGCTACAGAGCGCATAAAATATTTTGACCAATTCATTGATATCCTCAGCATTGAGAATGAGGATGTTTATTAGAGACTTTTAGTGCAAAATTTTAAAGTTCAAGTAAGACTCTCATTTCAAGGGCTCCTGGAAGGTTCTATAGCATCTTATGATTCGCTATAAAATGCCTTTTTAAGGCAATGGGGAGAGAAGAAAGATCATTTGCACTATCTAACAAAATTCGTGGATCTAAGGAAAATTCATTTTGAGTCAGTCTTGGAATTCGCCCAAAGGTTTAATAAACTCTATCATAAGATCCCAGCAGAAGTTAAACCTTCTCATCATGCAGCTAAGGTGACTTTTGCAGGGTATTTCAAGCCTGACTTTGCCCACTTTTGAGGGAAAGGAGATCTGGTGAGCTCACAAGAATGCAAGATGATGCCATCTAAATCGAGTCGAACATGATGGAATCAGGTAAACTAAAATAAAAGGTTGAAACAAGAACCAAAGAAACTAAATTCTTTATAGAACAAGATGGAACTTCCGGATTTGGGTGGTCTGCGGAGGACAAAATGGATGACATGGAAAATATAATCAAAGAATTATCAAACAAAATCTCCAAAATGGAACTAGACCAGGCTAAACCCGATCCTTTTTCTAAGAGATATTTCGAAAGGAATCCCAATCCCCAGATCCAACAGAGACCAGTAAAAAATGAGGATAAAAAAATCAAAACTCCTTTTAAAACAAAAAAATCCATGAAAAGTGATGATGTACAAGAATTTGAGGGGTTATATGAAGATATAAAAAACCTCAGTGATAATGACCAAGAACCTGACCTAACCAGACATGATTACGAAAGGTCTTTAGATCAAGAACCACTAGTTGGAAACAAGGAAACTATAAATAATATGGGAGAGTCTCATTATCAAGGAATCGTTGACTCTATAATGGTTGAGATTCAACAAAAATATGAATTAAGGCCTAGAGATAAAAATTCTACAACTGATCCACCGAGGAAGATCCTGTCGAGAAGTAAAAAAAATGAATCAACTCAACCATCTACTGAAACGCAAGTTTCCAAAACAAAAACAGCTAAAACACAAGCTGCCAAAACAAAGACAGTCGAAACAAAAGAAATGCAAACCAATAGACCAGAAAAAAGAGAAACAAAGATCCCAACCAGAGAGGTCGAAAAGGTGATTGGAAATTTCAATTTGGAAAATGAAATTAATAAAATCAAAATTCTTGTGTCCCTGGTCGAACTAGCAAAAACTCCAATGTATAGAAAACAAATTGCAAAAATGATAAATTTCTGAGATGTTGAAATTCATGGAGATGTTATTAATTTAGAAGATGACAAACCTACTATAATGTTTGGTTCACATATGGAAAATGCTAAAGACCTTGTTTCTCCTTTTTATATTACACTGACTGTGCATGATAACCTACTCCATAATTGTATGTTGGATTATGGAGCCTCCCACAACTTAATGCCCAAAGTAATCATGGAAAAACTGGGCCTCATGGTTACTAGACCATACCCAGATCTGTATTCTTTTGATTCAAGAAAATTTAAATGTCTGGGTGTGATAAAAATATTTGGCTGATAATCTTGCACAGATCCCAGTGAAGGGTATTCTCATGGATTTAGTCGTTTTTGATGTTCCTGTGAAGTATGGCATGTTGTTATCCAGGTCTTGGGGTGCCAAAATTGGACGATCGCTTCAATTGGACATGATGTATGCTAGAATCCAATTTTTGGTGGATAGTTCACCCATATATACATAGAGACAAGATTGACATATATCGTAAGTGACCCATAGAACCCAAATAATTATCCATTTTATGTCACAGATCAGGATCTAGGAAATTGGATATCATCAGTTGATGATGGTTTTGACGAATGTACAGAAGAAAATGATAGAGAAGAAAACAAAAAAATAGAAAAAACAAACAAAAATGTAAATAGTATAGGAGTTTGGAAAATGTTTTTTGACAGTGCTTTGTCTTGGGAAGGATAAAGAGTCGGGGTGTTGTTTGTGGCACCCGGATATGAATTCATTATTCCTTTCTCATACAGGTTACAGTGGGACATTGACTATACCAATAACATATTCAAATATGAGGCTTTGGTGTTAGGATTGGAGGCTTCCCAAAAGTTGAAAATCAAGAATCTAATATTTTACAGTGATGCTGAATTAATTGTAAAATAGATAAGGCAACAGTATCAAGACAAACATCCAAGGATAAGGTCGTACAGGAACTGTGCCTGGGATTTGACTGAATTTTGTTTTCTCATCATTCAATATTCATCATATTCTCAGGTCAAAAAATCAACAAGCTGACTCCCTAGCAAAAGCGACTCCTACTTTTATGCCACCTACAGTCTTAAAGCTAAAGTATCACATAGAAATGAGGGACAGACCTTCAATACCAAATAATGTTGAAAACTGGTAGGTCTTTGAAGATGATGAGCAGATCAAGCAGTTTCTAGAAATGGTGGATGAATATTCTGAAACACACATCGATGAGGATAATCAAAATGACCCTACTTGGATCATGTAGGAAGGTGAAGATTCTCAGAAGTTCCAAGATAAAATCACTAACCACCACATGTTGGTGTTAAAAAACAATCAGATTCCTAAGGTTCTAATTCCATTATAGATATTATTTGATCAGGACGATATACCCCCTAAAGTCTACCTTGAAACCTCAGCCCAAAGAGGTTAAATATTGTGATATAGGCACTAAGGAAAATCCTAAACTGGTCAAAATATCTAAATACCTTCCACCCGAAATGAAAAGTAAATATGTTGAATTACTCAAACAATACAAATATGTTTTCTATTGGTCTTACAATGAACTTAAAACTTATGATATCATTATCATCGAGCATAAAATCCCTTTGAAACTGGGCATCAAACCTTTCAGGCAGAAGATCAGAAAAATAAACCTTATACTCCTTCTTGTAATAGAAAGTGAAGTAAAAAGTCTGTTGGATGCAAATATTATTTTTCCACTATGATATTTCGAGTGGGTGTCTTATTTAGTTCCAGTCATAAAAAATAACAGTGAAATCAGACTCTGCGTGGATTTCAGGAACCTAAACAGATCATCCCTTAAAGACAATTATCCACTCTCTAAAATGAATCACATTCTGGAAAATGTGGTCGGGGATAACCGAATGTCTATGATTGATGGATTTTCAGGTTACAATCAAATTGTGGTCCACGAATATGACAAATAGAAAACCGTGTTTACCACTCCATGGGGTACTTTCATGTACAACAAAATGCCATTCAGTCTAATGAATGCAGGGGACAATTTTCAATGACCAATGGACATAGCCTTTTTCGGTGAGAGAGATAAGTTTGTTGTTATTTATCTTGATTATTTAACTATTTTTTCTAACTCAGATGTAGAGAACTTGGTATACCACAAACAAACATTCGAAAAATGTAGAAAATTCGATTTGTCGCTCAACCTTAAGAAATCCCATTTTGCATTGCAAGAAGTTAAAATCTTAGGCCATATAGTATCTAAAGAAGGAATCAAAATCGATCCAAAAAGGGTTGAGGCTATAGATACAATCAATATTACTAGAAACGAAATGGAAATTCAGTGTTTTTTTGGAAAATTAATTTTTTTAAGAAGATTCATTCCAAATTTTGCTGAAATTGTTAAATTAATTACAAGTATGCTGAAAAAAGACATCGAGGTCAAATGGAAAACCAAATATAAAGCTTCTTTTGAACGCATCAAGAAGGTAATAGGAGAAGCATCAGTGCTAGATAGCCCAGACTACATGAAAGAGTTCTTGATATTTTCATTTGAATACAAGCATACTATCGTAGTCATGGTATTACAGAAGAACAATGAAGGTTTCGAGTAGCCAATAGCATTTTTTAGTAAAATCCTCAGGGGCACCGAGTTGAAATATGATATACTAGAAAAGAAGGCATACACTATGGTTAAGTCCCTCAAATCTTTCAGGAGTTACGTGCTACATTCCAAAATAATTGACTAAGTACCAACCATCTCTATTAAATACATATTGGTTCAACCAGATAGTTATGGAAGAAGAGGTCAATGGCTAGCCAAGATTCCGAAATTTTATCTTGAGGTAAAACCGACTAAACTCGTCAAAGTTCAAAGCCTGGATAAGCTACTAGACAAATCAAGTTTCAGGGAACTCGGAATAAATCATCTACAATCTCACGGAGATCTCCAAGATATAGAATAATTCGATGATCAGACACCTACAACTCAGATCCAAGAAATATTTT
>JASDQU010221450.1:3861-14326 GCA_032191745.1 Picea mariana
ATTTGAGTAGATGAGTATATCATCCAATAAAAAAATTACAAAATTGTCCAAATATTCTCTGAAACACTCCATTCATCAAACACATGAATACAAACGGTGCTTTTGATAGCCCAAATGGCACAACCACAAACTCATAATGTCCATATCTTGTTCTGAATGTTATTTTGTTGCTATATTCCTCATTTATTCTCATTTGATGATAGCCAGACCTCAAGTCAATCTTAGAAAATATCCCCGCACCTTTCAGATGATCAAACAGATCATCAATTCTTGGAAAAGGAAATTTGTTCTTTATGGTAACCTTATTCAACTGTATGAAATCAATGCATAGCTTTAAGGTTCCATCCTCGTTCTTCACAAAGAGCAATGAAGAACCCTAAGGTAAATCATTTGAGTGTATACATCTCTTTTTTAAAAGTTCTTCAAGTTGCATATCTAATTCCTTCAACTTTAGTGTGCTCATCCTATAATGAGTCTTGGACACGTAGGATGTTTCTGGCACAAAATCAATGGAGAAATCAATGTATCTCTTTGGTGGTAATCACGATATATCCCCAAATATATCCTCAAAATATTTCAATATTGGATGGTCTTCAATACTTGGAATTTTATCCTTAGTTTCCTCTTCCATATGTGCTTCATAAATCTGACATCCTTTCCTAAAACTCTTCTTCAACTGCATGGATGAAATTTCTCCAATAGATACAAGGATTGGAATCCTTGAACTTTTCTTTTCTTCCCTTCTCCATCAAGACAAGTGATTTCCTTGTTTTAACCATCTAGTACATCATGATACTTGTCCAACCTTACCATACCAATTAAACAATCATATGAACCACAATGTATGATGTTCAAGTATACCTTTGTGATAAGTCCATTCATGTCCATTGCACAATCCTTAACTATCTCATTAATCATTCTCTTAGCTCCCTTAGCTAGCTGAACCAACCAAGATTTCTCATGTTTGCTACTTTGAAAATGAAATCTTTCAACAAGATTAGGATCTATGTAAACATGGATAGCTCTATAATCAATTTAAATGTCTATGGGATGATTATCAATCTTACCTTGTACTTAAATCATAGGAGATTGATACTGTGGTTGGTTATTTTCCAAGGCTGCATAAATAATCGACATGTTTTTATCAATGACCTCAACTATATTGGCCTTCTGAATATTGTGAATTGTCCTTATCCTTTCTCCTTTGTGAGGGAAATCCCTATACAACTGGTCTCCTTCACATCCCCAACATTTTATGGGCTAATGTCTTGGCCTTTTCCCAAATGAATATGCCATCCTGAGCTCATTTTGTGCTAAATGTCCTTACTGATATGTTTGAGAGTTGTTTATGAAAAATAGTGGCTTAAAACCTTTCTTTATTTGCTCCATCTTGAATTTCTTATTGTCATCCTAAGACTTTTGAAAAGTTGATCTTCCTTTTCTCTATTCATAAATATATTTATCTTTTCTTATGGCTTCCTCCAAGGTCTCGAGATCATCAAAATTAACTTTATAACTGTAAAAAGAAGGTATCCCACTTAAAAATATTTCTATTTTTACCTTGTCATCCTTTATGAATCCCACATAGCTCAACAATTCAAGGAATATTCTCTCATACTCATCCATTGTCATGCTTCCAAGCTTGAGTTCAAATAACTCTTGCTTCTTCTTGTCATAATATTTCTCTAACAAGTATTCTTTTGAAAATAGTTTTTGAACTCCCTATGTGAGATCGTCTTCTCATCAATGTGCTTAACCTGCTTGAGTTGATCCCACCACATATATGTTTTTCCTTGAAGATGGTAGGTTGCAATTTTATCTTCTACATTTGATGAATAATTGTGTAATTGGAAACATTTCCTCATTCCCAACATCCGTGCTTCTGCATCTTCATCCATTTGATGAATAATTGTGTAATTGGAAATATTTTCTCATTCCCAACATCCATGCTTTTGCATATTCATATTTCTTATGATCACCATCAAAAGTAGGAGGCTTAATATTCCAAATATCTCCTTGCAAATCATCTACTTTAGAACTCCTCCCTTATTTTCGAACAAGGGACACACTTGGGATGCTCTCCAACCTTGAATGTGCATGTTCTCTTCTCTGCGAGTGTCCTAGTGAGTGATGATCATTTCTACTAATACTCCTTTATTGTATCGGTCCTCTATGATCATCCCTCCTATCATGAGATCTGTATACTTCAACTTGTCTTTCACTAGGTGTTTTCTATGTGTTAGAATATTTAATGACTTGTCTCTGCAACATCTTCAAACTCTATGGAATCTCCTCCCAAGATCTTATCATCCTTTCATTTTCTAGCCTATAACTCTTCACTTCCTTTTGCAAGCTTCTCATAGTCTCAACCATCTCCATTAATTCCACTCTTCTTCTATGTCCATTCGAACCAGTCTTTGCATTTCCCATGCTGATATGTAAACCTATGACCTCCTCCTCATGGTTGTAATATCCTTGGGAATCCTCCATATCTATCGTCCTCATGTAGGAACCAAAATTGTTTTCATGTACCTTTAATTTTGCAAGAAATGTACATGTAACAATTGTTGTTAGAGTTAGCATATGGTAAAATATTTCATTAATTAGGTTATAGTTCATTCTTCAATTGAATTTATGAGGAGTATGGATGTCTTTGAATCTAATTTTAATTATTCATATACATTATCCTATAAATTATATTTCCAATGACTATCCTCATGCCTCATTCCGAGTTCCGAGCTAAGAGTTACAACCTTCCAAAGTTTGCAATTTCTACACATTTGTACTTTTTTTTCACTATAGCATCCCTACTATAATCCCCAGTTTAATTAATTCATATAGTAGATATAATGTATGGCTGCGACCAAGTGATGTATACTAGAATTGTATTTCTAAATTTTAATAAATAAAATGTGATGTCAAATGTGGAAGGACATGGACAAAGATATGGGTTGAGTTTTCCACAAGAGAAGGGAGTGTCTAAGAGGGGTCCAAGGGGGAAATTATTTATGGGTATGAATCCAAACCCTCTTTCCTGAATTTTATTATCATTAGGGACAAGCTTCTATTTTTTGTTTGATTGTATGAGAGCCCAATAATTGAATACATGTAAGAAAGTGGGTGTGAGAAGCCACATCCCATATTTATTGGAATCATGGGGCTAAAGTATAATAAACATTGGGGAGTGTGAGAGACAACTTACTTGGAGAAAAGAGATGAAATTCATATGGGCAGAACAACAATTTTTAGATGGTCATGTTTTTGCATGAGCAGTGGGAGAAAAAGGAAAAGAAGAGATTTGGAGCTAGAAAAATAATGGAGGGTAAATTCTGGAGCATTTTTGAAGATGTTGAATATTGAAGAAGCAAGTTGTTAGGATTGCAGAAGAACCAAGTTGTCAGGCTTGAAGAGTGAACTCCTATGTGAGTTGCATTGTAACAATAAATGATTGTTGTTGTTTTGCTAGTAGTTTTCCTAGCAGTGAATTCCCTTGAGTTCCTAGTAGTGAGATTCCTAGTTACCTATGTCAGAGAGACCATTATAAATGAATGGGACGCTCAATGGAATAATATCAGTGAAGGGGTACATTCCTTGGGTTGGTTAGGTCGAGAGCAAGAGAGATGGAGGAAATTTGGGATAGTTGTAAGAGGATGCCAATGGTTTGTGGGATTATTTGAGGTGTGAATGACACCCTCTTTTGTGGATTCCTAGCTCCAACTCGAGGGTGAATTGCTCTTGAGATATGGAACAACAAGTCTATGTTTGGGTGGAACGTCCATCCCAAGCAGTTGGTTGAAAACTTATTTAGAAAGGTAGGTGTTTTATATGTTTTCTGTGTTGCATTATGAGTCTTAATTGCTATGCATTTTACTCTGTGTATGTGAATGATTTATATGTTGTTGTGATGAATTTATTAGCTACAATCAAGTCTATTTAGAATGATGTAGAGTCATTTAATTTATGGTATCAACAACAATTAAATATTTATGTTTTCCTGTAGCTAGTAAGATACAAGATATGTTAGCAGAAATTTTTAATTTTATTAGTATTTCACATGTAATGAACCTCAGTAGAGCTGGGGTTCATTACATTCACTACTACCATTTTTCTAAGAGACCATCTTCTACCACCTGTAGAGTAAAATTGGTCAAAAATCATAAAAAAAATTATATTGGGAACAAATAACATTTAAGATTTTGAACAAAGATAAACTCTTGGATTTGGAATCTGATTCTAAATTCATATTCTGTATAAACATGGAATTGATGACTTTGCGCTTTTACAGTTTCTCCAGACTTGAAAATTTTAGCCAAAACTAGTTATCTCCCAAACGGAGCAAAAATGGGAAAACTACCTCAAGACAAAGTTGTCTGGATTTATGTGTAGAAACGATGTTTATTATTAAAACTTGTTGGATTAGTGATCTAGGGTACCTTTTTCTCCTCTAAATCTTTCAAAAATCCTTGAAATGAGCCTTAGAATATGGATTTTTCCATGTTTGAGCATCCCCACACCAAATCCTTCTGAATTTTTCCATGAGCCCAAATGGGTATCTCCATTCCCACTCTTTGTGCTCCCTATGAAAATTTCACATTTATCTGGGCCTTGGTTACTAAGCACAACCCTTATCTTCAAAAGTCACTAATTTTCCTTTTTTGGAAATTTTAAGCAGAATTAGCTAGTGGCCTGAAATCAAATTCTTGTATCCCTTGTCACTTTGGACACACCGCTAAAATTTCATCCGATTCTGAGTTGAAACTCTCCTGTTATGACCAAAACAAGTTTTTGGATCTAGTTTTTGTTTTGTTTGTAAATTGTCTATTTTTGTCGACGTGGCAATCAGGATGACATGGCATGGCACATGGATGTGGATGTCCATATTTCATCCTTTGATTTAGCCATGTCATCAATCTTATTTTCTTCCATCGACGATCAACTCATTCTTTTCATTACAAAAAGGATACCTTGTTGAATTCAGTCAAACCCCAATCATTGATGATCAACGATTCGCTTCCATCGACGGGTTACAAATGACACTTCTCCACGAGATTTCACTGAACCCTAAAACAAAATTAGAATGAATGGGAGTCGTTAGTCTCAAAATCAAAAGTAATCTCGGGCGTCAATCCACTAAGATTTTTCAATCCCACAGATGAATCTCAACCATTGATTTACAAATCAAATGTGATCAAGATAGACCATTCCCCAAAATTTCCAAACCTTGTTGAACTCCATTGTTGATTGATGATCAATGATTCTTTAACGAAATGACTTGCAATACTTCACCAAATTTTCTGACCCCTGATCATTAGTGATCAATTATTTTCATTGACAAACTGACTTACAAGACTTCATCGAATTTGTTGAACCCTGATCATCAGTGATCAACAATTTTCCTTGGGGAAACAAATTTATTCACTAATTTCATCGAAATTCGATCACTCCATTGGAGATTGAAAATTTTCTTCATAGATGATTTTCTAGAAATGTTACTTCAGAATCTTTTTTCAAACTTTGATCTCTTCATCAGCGATCAACTATTTTCTTCATCGACGATCTAAATTTGTTCACGAAATTTGCCAAAATCCAAAAACTTAGAATTTTGATCAAATTTAGAATGAATCTCGGTCATTGATTTTTCAATATTAAAGTGATTTTAGACATTGATTCACCAAACTGCTCCAAAATTTGTCTAACTTCTCTAACCCTGCAAACAAATCTCGACCGTTGATTCTTAAAATTCAAATGTTATGGGTCATTAATTCTCCAACTTCATAGTTACCATGAAAACATGGAAATTCAACCTCCCAATCCAATTTTTTACTCCGCAACTTGTAGATCAATGTCATTGATTATCTCTTCGATCATTCTGAGTGCAAATTCAACCTGGATTTACTTAGAAATTTTGGCATTTCACTCTAGTTTCATAAATTTCCCCAAATTCATTACTGATCAAAATATGTAACAATGAATTTACCAAATTTGTGTTGGTACTTGGCCCATATGGGTCTAGTGTTGAACCAATTTCTCTTATACCACATTGTAGTGTTTCACTACTAAACCTGATAATTGATTATTTATTTATTTTTATTTTTTTGTTTTTTTTTTATACCATTAATTAAAAAGCATTCAACATGCTAAAACACCCATGCATATAACAAGAATTCCAATAAACATGAATTCAACTTATTAAACATACACATAATAGCGTGTAATTACTCAAAACACAGAGTTTATGCACAACAATCCAAACCCATGAATAACGGTATTGAACAGAGATAAAACAATTATCTTTTAAATCAAATATGCAACTAGTTGCAAAGGATTAATGTTCCACCCAACCATAGACTTTCTACTCCAAATATCAACAACAAATCACCCTTGAGTTGGGGCTAAGAATATACAAGAAAGGGGGTCTTCTAAGGGTGTCTATTGTCCACTCAAAACAAGCTAGTTTTCTACAACCATCCCAATCCACCAACTCTCTTCCCCACAACTTGCGTAATCCAACAAATGGGATCCCCTTCTCTACTACACATCCCTCGGGCTATCCCCCTTCCCTCAAGGATCCAACATAGGTTGGCTAGGAATATCTCTCATTGGGGACTCCACAGAATTACAACTACAACATGAAACTCTTAGCAACAAATCATTTGATCTTCACAATAAAAATCACTCTACAGGCCTAACAACTTGATTCATCATGCATTTTACAGCTCCCAAAAGTTTCCCACAAAACCCACAGTGGCTATCTTCCAATTCCAGCACTCAACACCCTCTTTCTATCCCAAAATATTATTGTAAATAAAAATCCCATAGTAGCAGTTCAAATTTCCCTTTTACCCAAGCATGTTGACTCTCACTTTCCCCAATGTTGATTGTACTCAACCGCATTCTCTCAACAACTATCTGAATCGACTTTTCACCCAACCCCCTTACATGTGTTCAATGATTGGGGCTTTGATACACTCAAAAGGAAAATAGAGGGTTCATACAAAAATAATGGTTCTTAGGAAATGGCTTGGGATTTAAGACACATGAATAAAACCCCCTTAGACCCCTGCTCTCTTGTAAAAAATTAGTCCCCATATCTCTATTCATGTCCATCTGCAATCGATGTTACATTTTGTTGTATTAATTTGATACACAATGTTTACATATTACATCGCTAAATTATGGATTAAAAACGAGGATGTTACACACTGCCTCCAGATTATATGAGAGTCATTATATATATTCAAATAAAAATATTCATTTTGGAAGAAGCAAAGTCTTGGGTAATGTGAAATTTTGGGGCTAGAAATCACTCAAAGATGTTGATTATCTCAAGTTACTGAAGGATCTATTTGCTCCAAAATGTGTGTATGTGTGTGTAGGGGCAATTTTTTAACTTCTTCTCAGTTTGATTTTTTGAAAATTAAATAAACATCAATAATAATTGATTGAGGTGTAGAGACTATGTTCTTTTTTTTATCATCGATAGTTTTGGTCCTTCTCATGTTAATGTTCTAACCCTTGGTAGGGATCATGCTTTGTATAATTCTTTAGTTTCTTTTTGTAGTTATTGCGATGCCATTTGGTTATATTTACAATGGCAGATTTTATTTCACATTAATAATTCAATGCTTCTTATTTTTCTTGTGCAAGTTACTTGTCCAACTTATATTGGAAATTTTAGAAATAATTTTTTTTAAGTTATTCTCGCACATTGCACTATATAGTTACTACCAATGGTTTTCATTATATTCATAGTACTACAAAATATAATTATATCATCTTAAATCCATCTTAACTTTAGATTTAGTGAGCATCAAAAGGGATCAAAGTCTCAAGGCATAAAAGGTGTAAACATTTACTCAAGTTTTTATACTTTAAAAAGATTTGCAACTCGAGGTATTTGACTCTTATGGAAGTTTGATAGATTTGGGGCTAAGAAACACTTTTTTTATAAAAGCTTGTGTGTATTGTTATTATTTTAGTATAGTGTAATACACAAGACACATCTCCCCCTTGCATTGTAGATTGTGTAGAACTTAAGTACACAATTTAACTATAGGGTTTGTATAATCACATGAGTCTCTAATTCATCACATTAAAGGATAAAGTATGATATTAACATCCACTTAGACCAATTTGGTACATGTAAATTATAACCTTTTACAATATCTACTGCAAATAGATATTCAGAAAAAGAACAAAAAAGATACAATGGAAAATACAAACATTACACAGAGTTTTTTCCCCCAGAAATCCAAACCGGGAAAACCAACATATTCTATATTCATTCATTATGTTGCAATGTTTACAATACAAAATACATATAGGAGCCAGCGACATCCAAAACCCTAACCCAATGAATTGGATTAGTCCAAAACCCTAATTCCTTAACCGGAAATAGAAAAACCATCGGCAAAGAAACCATGTGCCGAAAAACCACCTAAATATAATGTGGTCCTAATGCAGAAAAAAAAAAAATCAGGGGCTTTACCCCCCTACCCACCCGGCACATATGCTCAGACACTACTACTCGTGCAAAGAATATAACACATACCCAACAATACATGGGACATGTGTCAAGCTCCTTAGATGATGGAGGAAAACTAACCCCATTAAGTTAAACACCTTCTTTTCGAGACACATATAAAAGGGAGTCTACACAAATTGGGCTTTGAGCATGAGACATATTTTAATGGTGAGATTATTTCTATGGCATGAAAATTTGACCATTAAACTTGCATTTCATAGTAGTCAATACAATTCATGCAACACTCAATCAAATTATGTACATGGAAGAAAGTGATAAGTTTCCTCGTTAGTGCACAACCTCATATGTATTAAGACAATTACCCAACATAAAATTTAGCATCACATTCATGAAAAAAAAAAAAATCCATTTTATTACTCCCTGTTGTTATCACATATAGTTGTCAAAGGGTCATAGGACGACCAAGTTCGTGGTCTGCATAGAAACGTCCAAACACAGCGTTCAAAGAAACCCATTTTGGGCTTAAAATACAAGCAACGAGCAGGTTTATTTTTCCAATGATGGAGATCCCAGAAGCAGTTCAGATCAACGGTTCATGTGTATTTGGAATTTCAAAGTTGTGTGAGGTCTAGCACTAGACAGAAGCCCTAAAGTTAAAGATCAGATGCCACATGTCCTACTCCATCGGACGGTCATGATTTTCTTTGCCATTTCGGGTTTCGGGATTTTTGGCTCCTCTCTTTTTGGTTTCCTCTGGAGCACATTCCCACAGAGTGCATGGATCTCTGTCGCGTGTCCTCCCAAATCTAGCGGCTCAGATCTGCTCTGGAGCTTCGACGTTCTCGCTCCCTCCTTGTTTTCAAATTCTCGAAGTGTTTTTGTTGCAGAGTTTCAGTTCTTTTGCCACATGTCCATCTGGCGCTAACACATGGCACTCAGTCCAGGCACCTTTGGGCATATCATCCACTTGTTTCCAAGTGACGCGTGTCACCCTCCTTTCCATGACACATCATCATAGTGACGTCAGACAACCACGTCAGATCATCCTTTGGGAAGTGTTCTTGTTCAACGCCAAAATTAGCACCATCTCCAAGTGCAGTTAGAATGATCCTAAAGTTGGCAGGCAAATAAACTTTAGCGGGGGCGCTAAATTGGCAGGGTTTCCCAGATCGTGCAACNTAAAATTTAGCGGGGGCGCTAAATTGGCAGGATTTCCTAGGTCGTGGAACGCGACTAGATCAATGACCATGCTTCATTGCGAGGACCCAACATGCTCGAATGATAAAATTCTTGAGCGGTCCCGCAATCAAAACTGTGGTATAGAGAAACTGCTACATGGTGGAAAGTGGTGAATTGCGGGTGCAAAAGCGATGTGGATCCAAACCTCCCTTCATGGCCCCACAATCACGTGCTTATATAGCATCAAATCCAAGAGAATCAAATGGCATCTGCCTAGGTATTAAGCCTCATCCCAATCCCAATGAGAGATCAATTAATAAAAGAAGGACTGGTGGTTGAAACCTCGGCTCACTCCATAAATAGAAGGCATGAAGGGGCTGGTCATGGAGATAGAACTGTCAGCCTGAGGTACCACGATGGATGGTTTTTTCCTATAGACCCATGTTTATCTGAGCTTGCGTCTAACAGAAGAATACACACACAGTCTGACAGAAGGTTGCACAGACAAAAATATTTGAATGGGATGGCCAGGTCACACTCCTGACAGTTGTAGACTGATCTAATTATAAATAGATCAGTTTAATATTTTGAAAAGGAGGTGCTTTTCAGAGGCTGGAGAGCCGAGAGAGTTTTGTGAGCAGGGCTCTGTATTTTCAGTTTGTAAGCCCGAGGGCTTGGATTGTAAATATTATGTTATTGAAGATTCCTTTGAGTTGTTTTTATGAGACCATCTTCTTAGTTTACATGCTTTTCTCTTTTTCTTCTTGTTTGGATGTAATCTCTCTGATTTATGGACTCCTG
>JASDQU010221452.1:0-13411 GCA_032191745.1 Picea mariana
AATGTTATTTTAATTATGTCGGCTTTAAGCCATTATTTGTAATTATACCTCCTAGTCTCCTATATATACCAAGGAGACATTTTCATTTTGAATCATCTTGTACTTGAACATTTAAGTGGGGTAAAAGGAGGTTGCCCCCTCGAAGAGGCTTATTATCTAAAATTATCTCTTTTTCAAGGCATTGAGTACTTTTCCTGATGTTTTTCTATGCTATCTTGATGTTTGGTTCTTAACACTTTGATTCAGAAAGCAATGTTCACAGGCCTTTTCGAGGGGGCAACCTCCAGTCGAGCAACGCTCTGTTACAATAATATCCAAGCTAGGGTTTTCATACCCTCGACCCTTATTTATACTAAATATGTCTATTAAGAGAAGCATATAAAGGAAGATCCTTCTAGAAGCGGAAGCTTCTATTAGGTCTTCTTACATCCGCCTTATTCTATTTTATTGAAAGGCCTTATTAATATTGACCTTTATTACATCCGAATACATTGATCTACCTATGTGCGGGTTAGGACCTTAGAAATTATGCTACCAACCTTTTCTGTAGATTTGAGGGTTCAAGTTTCCTTTGGAAGACTGAATATTTTCTTTGTTCAGATTCTCATATGGTTGAACCCTTTTATTTCTTGATGAATACTACTTGTTCTCTTGTTGGATTTGTTGAGCTCAAGGATAGATTCTAAATTTTAGGACTCAACTTGTGGAGCAAAAATATATGGATTATCTTAAGTTTTGATCTCTTTAGTGCTCTAAGTTGACATAAAAACTATGTAATAATTATACCTTAATGGTTGTTTGTCTCATTATCCTATTGTCATTCTCTCAAATTATCTAGTTTTCCTTCCCACCTTTTTTCACTAGTGTGACCCCATGGATGTGGAGTACGAGGCCCTCCTCATTTTTTTCATATTTCACATTTTGAACTCGTTTATATGACCATGCAAAACAAATGTGGTTTTTTTTTCATTGCAATTTATGAAATGAAGAATTTAAGAGTGGATTTAGAGTAGTTGATAATATTTTTTTTTGATGAGGTATGTTGTATTTTGCTTGTTGATCCTTTGTCCTTTTTTATTTTGTTGTGTGTAAGTGTAATTTGTTGGTACAGAGTATGTTGTAAGTTGTTGAATGATCCTATAGAAAAATGAGCATCTTGTAGATAGTGTGACTGAAAAAAAAAGGTTTTTCATATGGGCTTCATGATTTGGATGCTTAATGAAAAAGCGAAAAATTATTTTCTTCAAAAAAATTGCTTGTTGAATCTTTTTCGTGACTTCATGTAGATTTCCTATAAAAAACCCTTTTCATGTAGGTTTTCCTGTAGCTTTCGTTTCTTGGCCTGAGTGAGGGAAAATAATTATTGGATATTAGGAGAGAGTTCTGTAAATTATTTTGGGAAAGTGAAGAGTGATATTAATGGAAAAGAGAGTGATTTTATGAATGTGCTCTATCTTTATGAAAAGAAAAATGAAAAATGAGTTTGATGATATGATATTGAAATTAAAATTATGGAAAGTGTAAATATGATATGATGATTGGAGATGAGAACTAAAATCTTGAATGTCCTACTCATCTCCTATTTCAGAATGTAATTGTTTTTCTTAGTCTTTGGTGAAAACAATTGTTTAGACCATACTTAGCTTTGCACTATTGTAGGCCACCCATTGTTTATTGTTGTTGTTGGTTGCATGTGATTGGTGTTATTGTGAGGTGGTTCTCAGTTATTTTATTTTTTTGATCTTGTCATTTTGTGTAGGAGATTAGGTCCTTGCACTATCCTTGATGCCTGCAAAAAAAAGATATTATTATGTATTATTTTGTTTTTTTATGTTCTTTTTTCTCAAGGCAATGGTGTCATTGTTGGTTTTCTCCATTTTTCTACCTTATAATTCCTTTGAAGGTTTCCATGATAATGTTTTTTTTATTATCTCAAGTCTAATACTGTCTCCATCAAGGTTTTCAACTAGAGACATTCCCTACATGACTCAATGAGGTTTTCATCTAGGTATTTATTATTTTTTTCTTTTTTTTCTCTCTTTTTCTTATTCTTATTTTTCTCAGTGTTTGGATGGATTGAGAACATATTTTTTTTAAATCACATCTATCTTATGTTATGTCACTATGTTTGTAAATTATTCCCTTGTTAGAGGTGTGTTTCATCTCCTTATCCTAAATCCATTCACTAATAAGAGAATTCCTTCTGCATATATAGCCCTTATTTGGACTGATTCATTGTCATAACACTTCTCAATGATGTATAGCCCTAGCCATATTGTCATCATTTTTCTTTTGAAGTCCTTAAATTTGTAGTCAAACAATAGGGCCCAATATCCTTCCTTAAGTTTTTGAGGCTTGATGATTTTGTCATGCCAGATATTTCTTTGTAGCTGTACTACTTCAGTGTTGAAGAGTGCTTGCATTCTATATTCATTGAAGGTTTTTAATTGTTTCAATATTTCTTGTTGTGCTAATGAGATGTCCATTTTTAGTTTAGATGTTTTTCTTAAGGTGACAAATTCAAACTCAATGGGAAGTATGGCCTTCTTACCATAAACTGGCTCATAGGGTGTAAACACTATTGTATTCTTCCATGTTATATTTTATGCCCATACTACCTCTATCATATTTATTTCTTGATCCTTTTTGTTCATGCTGACTATATTGGTGAGGATGTTCTCTAATTATTTGTTGGTCACTTCAGCTTGTCCATTGGCTCTTGGGTGATAAGGAGTAGACTTTTTGTGGTGGATGTGATGTTTTTGCATGATTTTTTCTACGAGCTTGAAGGCAAACTAAGCTCCTTGGTTTGTGACTATCTCCCTAGGGTATCCAAATCTTGAAAATAAGCTCTCTTTTAGGAATTCAAACACATTTTATTCTATAGTTACTTTCATTTCTTTTACTTCATCCCACTTGGTTAAGTAATGAAAACATACTAGGATGTATCATTTCTATCCTGCAGGAGGATCAATGGGCCCCACAAATTCCAAACCGCACTTTTCAAAAGGTTCAAGTGAGATTTATGGTTGTAAGGGAATATCATTTCTTTTTGCCGGTTTCCCCATCTTTTGACACTCATCACAACAAGAGGTATATTGTTGAGAATCCCTATGTAATGTAGGCCAATAGTAACCATCATGAAAGATTTTATAGGCTATCTATTTTGTTGCATAATGTACTCCACATGGTTAATCATGGCAGGAATGGAGGATATCATGTAATTCATATTCTCTTATGCATATTCTCAAGATCTAATATGGGCCAAGCTTGAAAAAATATCCTGCAATCCAAGTGTAGGTTGTACTCTTCCCTATAATTTTGCATCTATATATGTAGGAAAAATGTTGAGGAAACCTTTCTATTGTAAGATAGTTGGTTATATCATAAAACCAAGGGATTCGTTATGAAAGTGAAAAGAGGTGCTCATATACAAAATGATCATTTATCGTGTCTTAATTTGTTAGTATTGAAAAAAAATATACAACAACATTTTGCTTCCCTTGTTTGTCAAGAATGGTTAGGTCAAATTGTTGTAGTAAAAATAGCCACGTAATTGTTCTTCCATTAATGTCAGGTTTGTTCATTAAATATTTGATAGTAGAATGACTAGTATGCAAAAAAACGTGATATCATGTAACATAATGTATAAATTTGATAAGAGCATAAACTAATACAAGAAATTCCTTTTTGATGATTGTGTAGTTCCATTCTGCACCAATCATGTTTTTTTTTATAAAATAGATGGAATAATGTTTCTTATCTTCATTTTGTCCCAAAACTTCCCCTATTATTTTTTCCTAAGCATCCATATGGATGTGAAAATGAATATTCCAATTGGTACCTTGAAGAATAGGGGTTGTTATGAGTTTTTCCTTGATAATATCAAATGTTACTTGACATTTTGGTGTCCAACAAAAGTATATATCTTTGGAAAGTAAGGGAAACATAGGAGAGGCTATTTTTCTAAAATCTTTGATGAATATTCTGTAATATCCTACATTTCTAAGGAAACTTGTAACATATTTTTGTTTTAGAGGGGTGGGTAGATGTTTCATAATCTCTATTTTATTTTGATATACTTCAATCCCTATAGAAGAAAAATGGTCTCCTAGAACAACCCCCTCAGTCATAACCATGTTAAATTTCGCATGGATAAGGGAGAGGTTCATTTATTCACACATATAGATAACTTTATCAAGATTATCTAATGCTTCATCCAAATATTTTCCATAAGGATTGAATTCATCCATGTAGATTTGTACTATGTCATTAATAAGGTCTGAGAATATGCTAAGTACAGCTCATTGAAAAGTAGTTGGGGCATTGCATAGGCCAAATGGAAGGACTTTGTAGGAAAAAGCATTGGACATATTGTCTTTGATATGTTGTCATTGATGTCAACATTCGATGTCATTGTGATGTGACGATAATTTCTTATGATGAATTGTCATTGATGAGTTATCATTAATGAATTTTCATTGATGTCAACAATATAACAGTTAGCAGAGAATGAAAATGTCAAATAGTATGCAGAGATTCAATATCAGAAGCAAGGACATTAATCAAATCTCAGAAGGAAGAGCGCATTGTAGAAATKCCATCGGGATTGAAATCCCCACAGGAAAATTCSAAAGGATTCAAGAAAGAATCCTACTCATTGATCTATTTTTAAGGAGTAGTTGTGAAAAAGAAATAACGAGGTGCAGAAGAATCCACTCAAAATATCAGGAGAAATAACGATGAAAATATCATAAGAAAGATTGTTAGATCGAGGTGAAGTCATAGTTTTGAAGAATTATATTTGGACCATCATATCTGGGAGTTACGAGAGAAGGACCGTTGGATTACTGGTCAACGATCAGATCACGTCGCGACCATTGGATATGCAAGCGCCAGATCAAGGGCATGGATTTAATGCGAAGCATGAAGGGAGAATTAAACAACATGTTAATTCCAATCCCACAATTAGTCTAGACCGTTGATAGTCACCCACCAATAGATCTACAGTTGGCATCAGTTCCACTACCAAGAGCAATTTCCATTGCAGAACTCGATGATAGTTTTAAATTTCATGCTAGTTGGGACCCCGTAATCATCCCTGGTCCTTGATCTACTCAAGGAGAATTCTTGACCATTGGATCATGGAAGAAACCTGCATAAAGAAGGAAAAAAATCATGTTTGTTGATGTAGATTTTGAGACAAATCGGGCCGTTAAATCGAGGGGAAGTCAGAAGAATTAGATCTCAACTGACAGATCTGAAGTAGGAGCTTCAAAAGATATCTTAGCCATTGATTGAAGATGAGTAGAACAACATTCAACCCTGACATTGACTACTCTAGATAAAAGAATCCAAGAATGGGTAAGATTACCCAAAGGCCGAAGTCCCAAAGTGGACATGATTCATTTGATCCAAGGAAAACTTCGCATAATATACCAAACATTGGATCGAGTAAAGTGGAAGGACAATGTAAGCCACAAATGTTTTGAAGAGGACATGAGTCGTATGATCTGAGAAATATTTTGGGAGTCATATTGATCGTCCAATCTATATAAAGTGGAAGGATAGTATAAGCAAAGATGAAGGTCGAAACCCTGAAGTCCCTAAGTAAATGAGGACCATTGGATCTGGACAATACATGATGGTCATTGGATCAAAATAGTGGTCAACTTCGGTGATAACCACTTCGGCAAAAATGGGTTGAGAACATGTATATTCACTCGAAGCGCCAAAGGACGAAGTCACTCTCATCCGTTAATCTGAGATATATTTCAGGAGTTAGGACAATCGTTAGATCCAAGAAAATAACATGTGCCAAATGAGGATATCCACATTAGTAAGACTACATAAGCAAGTACACATGGCACAATCATATGATCACAAGTGTCAAAGTGCAGTTGGAATTTCAGGTATGCGTAAGTCACTAATCTAAGTGACACATGGCTGCAACTCAGTCAGTGCCATGTCAACAAATGACATCATAAATTTATGTCACTCCAGGAGTTTGTACTTTGGGAGTTTCACCACCAGCAAATGCCTAAAGTCTCGAAGTTCTGAAATGAACGAGAATCGTTCATCATGCAAAAAAAATATCGACCATCCAATCTACTATGAGGAAATTTGCTTCGAGATATTTGAAATATTACAGAGGCTGGAAGTCGCGAAGGATGAAGTCCCAAAGTAACGACAGTCATCCATCTCATTGTGATATTAAAACATGATCATTGATCTTGGCAAGTGATCAAGCAGTTATATAGCCTAGCGCATGGTCACCTCTTTTAGTCATATGGAAGAAATAAATAACGATAAAAGAAGAGGCAACGCTTAAATTAATAATACTGTGGTTTTGCACCTATGGTCATATAAAAATCATTTGAAGGAAGCACCTCATATAGATTTAATTCAACAAAGAGTTAACACTAGAACAATACAGAGAATCAATAAAAGATCAAATATGATCTATTGGTGAACTGAGAACATAGCAGAATCATGAGTATGATATAATGAGTCGATCCATGTCTATGATGAACTCATGAAGACAAAATAACCGACACACAATCATGATTAAAAGAGAGTTAAATCATGAGAGTTATGAATAAAGGATAAAAAGAAAAATGATATTATTTAAAGTTTAATATTATCATTTAAATGAAAAGGTACAATGGTTCAAATATCAAAAGACACAATGATTCAAATTCACACTAGTTGAAAGACTATACAAACAAGAAAGAATGGTGAGAAGAAGTGTAGTTGAATTTGTTGAAGTATATATATTTATATATAATGGATTGAATGAAGGTTCATTCTATGAGGTCGGTTCATGTTTACAAGATGGGTCTTGTATGAGGATTGGATTCCTCACATCTCCGTTGGATATGAGATCAACAAGCTGACACTTGTTATGAGGATTGGATTCCTCATTTCTCAGTTGGATCTGAGAAATACAAGCTGGGTCTTGTAACAGAGAGTTGGGTCTCTCATAGTTGATTGAAGTTGAAGATATTAAAAGATTGATCTTATGTATTCATTCAAGTTAAATAAATAAATAAATTATTTATTCTTTTATATATTGGTTGAGAAAATGAAATAAATATATGTTGTTTAAGTTAATTTATGAAAAGTGGAAAATTGTCCAAAGTTTTGTGACACTGATTCACCCCCCCTCTTAGTGTCAAACATCCATTTCAATATTTGGTATCAGATAAGGTTTCTTCAGCATAGTTTAAACACTGAAGGTAGATTCAGACGAAATGGGTGGACAAAAAGTTATCTCCACAAATGAAGCTCCCTTATTTGATGGAACAAATTATTCATCATGGAGGGAAAATATGAAAAGATATATGAAGTCAAGAGGATGTGGAGTTTGCGATTTAGTAGTAAGTAAGCCCTGGCACTTAACTACTTCAAAGAGAAAAACCAAAACTACAAAGGAGGCAAGGAGAAACAATTCAGTAGCCTTAAAAGCAATCCAGGATGGATTGTCAGACCAAGTCAAAGAAAATATGAGGTACTATAAATATGCTAAAGAATTATGGCTCCAACTAGAAAATTGTTATCAGAATGAAACACAAGAACAAGATAAATCCTATCAAAGTGAGGAACAAGACTTATATAAAGAGGATTCTTGTCATAATAAAGAAAAAAACTCAAAAGAAGAGAATTATTATCAAGATAAGGAACAAGATAAAGAAAAGGAAAATTGCAATCAGATTGAAGAACATAATACAATGAAAGACACTTCTAATGAGAATGAAATGAAGGATTCAATTCAATCCTTAGTCATAAATGAAGAAGACAACCTCATCAAGGAATTGAGGCATACCTTAGTAATCACTAAAGAAAAATTACATAATCTTAAGGCTGATGTTACAGTTGCAATAGAAGAGATTTGTATGCAACCAAGAAATTATATGCATAGTAAAGTTCCCGTGGATGTTATTGACCATCTTGAATATATAGTTATGTGCACTTTTGAAGATTTGGAGAAACTTCAATAGTTAGATCAATCTAACCATGAAGAGTTTGAATAGAGAGTTCATCTAGAAGACAAAGAAAAAGAGATCAAAAGATTCAAAACCGAAGTTACTAATCTAACAGAAGAGATGGAAGAATTAAAGACACATGATAGTAAAATAAAATAAGTACTAAAAGAATCATAAAAATTAGTTAAGAGTTTGTTACAAGGAAAATCTCTTTGTGGCTAGGGTGAACCGCAATAGACAGGAGTGACTATAGAAATCGACTCAATTCTAGCATATGATATATAAACTAATGTGAAAAGGAGGTAAGAAAGAGGCCTACCTCATCCAAACATTTGATGATGTCCACCATTGAGCACTTTGACCCAAAGCTTTATACCTGCAACAAGTTCTCAACAAACAAGCAGAGCAAGCATATAGTGATAATATAATAGGATATCACATTAGATAGCATAATCCATTAATATACAAAACAAACATGCCCATAGATCATAATACATATATTTGCAAGATATCAATTGGATGGGAAAGACGTATTTCTATTAATAAATGATTAGCAGAAGTGAAAACATTACAGGCTTCCATATCAACACGGTTCAGAACCAAGAAACCAAGTTCCTTCCAATTGGGCCTCCAACACTTCAATCCTCCACCGAAGGAAAGCTCATGTAAGGGAGACAAAGAGGTTCTCCATCAGTAAGGGAAGAGCTTGGGGGATGAACACTATGTTCAAAATTAAAGGACAAAGGGATGCAAACTTAATAATGAAGTAATAATTTCTCTAGAGTAACTTTTCTCTCAAAGTTGAATTCTCTCTCCTTTTCGATAGCTCAGAATTGGCTTCTTTATAGCCTTCAAAATGCAACTAAAGGGCTGAATCAGAATGTTTCCAGTATATGGAAGGCCAAGGATCAAAGATCTCCTATCGTGACATGGAAGTCCAACATTTAATTTTGATTTTCTTGCACAAATCCCGATGTACATGCATTGTAGTGGAACAACTAGCGTATACGCATGATGTATAGTTTGCAAGGTGTGTACAAGTGTAAAAATATTTATTTTTGTCTCTGGAATCATCAATTAGGGAAAGTAAGTCTACATAGGGAAATGGAGAGAGGCCCTCTTTGCAAGATTGCATACGGTGAGGCAAATATTTCTCTAACACAGTCTAAACACTCAACTTGAGGAAATTAGAGAAAGTGAAGAAGACCTAAAGATCCAGTTAACAAGGAAAGAAAATTCTTACCACATGTTGGAATTGGAAATCATCAATTTCTAAAAGATAAATGAGAGTACTAATGCCGATCTAATGACTCAAATTGAAGAAGATAAGAAAAAAGAAGAAGCCTAGAAGATCCAAATAACTAAAAAGGAAGAAGCATGCCAAATTTTTGAGTTAGAATCCATCAACCTCAAAAGGATTTAGATAGAATACGAGGAAGAAATCAAAATATTGAAAACTAAAGTTTTTTATCTAACAAAAGATATGGAAGAATTGAAGACATATGACAAAACTATTAAATGCAAAGAAGTATTGGATGAGATAGAAGAAATAGTCATCAATCTAAAGACTCAACTTGAACATGCTAAAGAAGTGGAAGAATCCCTGAAGATTCAATTGACTAAAAAGGAAGAATTATGTCACATGTTGAAGTTAGAAATAGTCAATCTCAAAAAGATGAATGAAAAGACAAATAAGATTATCAATTTCCAGAATAGCTCAACTATCCTAGATAAGATTTGGAAGAGCCAAAGATCAGTTGATGACAAAATTGGTCTTGGATACAATAAGAAAGAAGACAATAACAAATGGAGCACCATTTACAAAGATGAGAAAGGATCATCCTTCTCAAAAGGAAAAGGTGCAATTACAAAGAAATTAAAAGTCATGAAATTTGTTAGGGAAGGAATCTATAGAAGTAAAAAGGAAGAACAAAATCAAATGACAAATTTCTTAAGACAAAATAAAATCAAGAATGGAAACACCTTCAATGGCTATTTATTTTCTTGTGATGGCTTTGGCCATAAAGAAATGGACTACAAGAAACTAGAGAAAGGATATGCAGGAAAATACAAAAACTCAATTAGATGTTGGAGATGCAATTTTGTTGGTCACACAACAAAATTTTGTCATACAATGATATGTTACAACTATGATAGGTTTGGGCACAAATCCCAAAACTACAAGAATTCAAAAATTCAATCCTTAAATAAGTCATTCAAGTCAGAGACAAAACCTAATAAAAGTTGGAAGAAGAAAGGAGATGACAAATCCCCAAAAACACAATTAGAAATAGAAGATTGAAAAAGCATAATATCTCATAAAAACATATGGAGAAGAAAATCTGAAGGAGAAAGCAAGAAAGATGATATTACACCTGAAAATAAAGAAATTAATAATAAGAACATGATGGGTGAAGGTCCTAATAAAGAATGTGAAATTCAATATGAAATAAATGAAGCCCAAGAAAAGGAAGTTCCTATAGAAGAATATGGGAAAATATCAAATTCTGATGAAGTCATAATTTGTTAGCCAAAGAAAGAAAATACAAAAAGAAGTTTAAATTGGGTTGTACAAAATCAAAGGATTATGCCAAGAGTTTTTAAAATTAACATATAGAACATCTTGACTATCTATACATTAGTGGTCAAAAGAAAAATAATTGCTAGGGTTAGTTGTAGAATATGAGCTACCCTTTCAGAAACAAAGGGCGAGAGTAGTCAGAGGAAAAGAGAACAGATTGACAGGGGGAGTCATTACATTATGGCAGGAAGAACATGAATTCAGGGGGAGTTACCCAAGTTCATATTTTGGTCAAAAAAATCTAGACAGATAGAGGTTGATCATAAGGGGAGAAACCCTTTTCCATTGATGTCAAAGGGGGAGAGTAACTTTAGAGGAAAGAAGCATCATCACAGGGGGAGTTTGTGTACAATGTTAGTGTGTTTCCCTCAATGACAAAGGAAAATATTGTTGGAAATATTGTCTTTGATTTGTATTCATTGAAGTCAACAGTCGATGTCTTTGTGATGTAATGATAAGTTGTTATGGTGAGTTTTCATTGATGAGTTATCATTAATAAATTTTCATTGATGTCAATAGTATAACCGTTAGAAGAGAATGAAAATGTCAAATAGTATGCAAAGAATGAAAATGTCAAATAATATGTAGAGATTCAAGCTCAAAAGCAAGGACATTAATCAAATCGCAGAAGGAAGAGAACATTGTAGAAATTCCATCAGGATCGAAATCCCCAYAGGAAAACTCCAAGGGATTCAAGAAAGAATCCTTCTCATTGAGATATTTTTAAGGAGTAGTCGTGAAAAATACATAACRTGATGTGAATAGGAATCCAATCAAAATCCTGAGAGAAATAATGATGAAAAAATMAGAAGAAAGATCATTAGATCAAGGTGAAGTTAGAGTTTTGAAGAATTATATCTGGACCGTCAGATCTGGGAGTTACAAGAGAAGGACCATTGGAGGACTAGTCAATGATCAGATCAAGTCATGACCATTGGATATGCAAGTGCCATGTCAAGGGYAGGGATTGATTATAGAGCGCAAAGGGATAATTAAACAATGCGGTAATTCCAATCCCACAATCAGTCTAGACCATTGATCATAACCCACCAATATATCTACGGTTGGAATTAGTTCCACTACCAAGGAGTAGTTTCCATTATGGAACTTGACGATATTTTTAAATGTCATGCTAGTTGGGACCCTGCAATAATCCCTGATCATTGATATACTCAAGGATCTTTCTTGATGGTTGGATCATGGAGAAAACCTTCATAAAGAAGGAAACTAATCTTGTCCATTGATGTATATTTTGGGGCAAAGAAAGACCATCAGATCGAGGGGAAGTCAGAAGAATTAGATCTCAACTGACAGACCTGAATCAGGAGCTTCAGAAGATATCTTATCCATTGGATTAAAGATGATTAGAACAATAGCTAACCCCAACGCTGACTACTCTAGAGAAATGAATCCCAAAACATGTAAGATTACTCGAAGGCCGAATTCCCGGAGTGGACATGAGTCATTTGTTCCAATGAACACTTAGCATAATATACCAACCATTGGGTCGAGTAAAGTGGAAGGATAGTGTAAGCCACAAATTTTTTGAAGAGGACATGATTCGTCTAATCTGAGAAATATTTCAGGAGTCATATTGACCGACCGATCTATATAAAGTCGAAGGATAGGATAAGAAAATATGAATTTCGGAGCCCCGAAGTCCCAAAGTAAATGAGGACCATCAGATCTAGACAATAAATGATGGTCATTAAATCAGAATAAGTGTCAACTTCGGTGTTGACCACTTTGGCAAAAATGGGTTGAGAACATGTAAATTCACCCGAAGCGTCGAAGGACAAAGTCAATCTCAGTCATCGATCTGAGATACATTTCGGGAGCTAGGACAACCATTAGATCCAATAAAAGAACATGTTCCACATGAGGAGATCCATGTCAATAAGACTATGTCATCAACGACATGTGGTGCAATCAAATGATGACAAGTGTCAAAGTGCAGTTAGCATTTCAGGTATGCATAATTCATGAATCTAAGTGACACGTGGCTACCACTCAGTAAGTGCGACGTCAACAAGTGACATTAGCAAGTTACATCACCCTGGGATTTTTTACTTCGAGAGTTTGACCACCAACAAATGACCGAAGTCCCAAAGTTTCGAAATGAACGAGAACCATTCATTGTGCAAATAAAATATTGATCGTCCAATCTACTATGGAAAAATATTCTTCAAGAGATTTGAAATATTACAGATGCTGGAAGTCGTGAAGGATGAAGTCCCGAAGTAACAACAGTCATCCATCTCATCGTGCGATTAAAAAGTGATCATCAATCTTGACAAGTGATCAAGAACTTATTTAGCCTAGCGCCTGGTCACTGCCTGCGGTTGTATGGAATAAAGAAATAAGTATAAAAGAAGAGGTTGCACTTAAATTAATAAGACTATGGTTCTGCGCCTGTGGTCATATGAAAATGGTTTGAAGGAAGCTCCTCATACAAATTTAATTTGATGGAGAGTTAACACTAGAACAATACAAAGAATCGATAAAAGATCAAATATGATCTGTTGGTGAACTGAGAACACAACAGAAGAATGAGTACGATATAATGAGTTGATCCATGTCTGTGATCAACTCATGAAGACAAAATAACTGACACACAGTCATGATTAAAAGAGAGTTAAATCACGAGCATTATGAATAAAGGATAAAATAAAAAATGATATTATTTAAAGTTTAATATTATCATTTAAATGAGAAGGTACAATGGTTCAAATATCAAAAGTCACAATGATTCAAATTCACACCAGTTGGAAGACTATATAAACAAGAAATAATGGTGAGAATAAGTGTAGTTGAATTTGTTGAAGTATATATATTTATATATAAT
>JASDQU010221454.1:0-11903 GCA_032191745.1 Picea mariana
TGCTAATGTTACAATGATACAAGTGAGGGTGTCTATATCCGTTTTCCCTCTAGCTCCTAAAACTGTCTAATCTAAGAATTCAAAGCTACCTACTTACATTTACTAGCATAAATGCTTCTTAGTCCTTTAGACGAGAGTGGGACGCTCAAGGTATGATTACAATCTACAAGTACGCCCTTTCTTAATTGTTTCATTTACGTTTGGCATATCAAACTTCAAAACATTTCAAACAATTCATCATGTGTCAAAATGCGTTGGTGTTTGCCCCACGCTCGCTTGTTGTTGGTGATGCTCTTGCATCACAATACCATGTGTTATCCATAACTAACTTATAACATTCCACTAACCAACCTCCTAACCACTTATGGTCCCGATAATATATGAGGGTTAACCACTTATTACAATGACAACTAACTAATCAATAACTACAATGGGTTAGGGATGGATCCTAACAGTTTAGTTTGTAGTTCCATTATCATTTTATTTTTGTTTGTTGTGCGAACCATGAATTCCCTCAAGACACGTGAAGTGTCATATCTAATTTATCTCCATTTTTATATTGGATTACATAAAAGGGAATTCACATGTATAACATTTCATAGTGGTGTTGAGAGATAGATGAGACTGTTTAAATTTTTTAGAAGGAATTACCCATGAGTTTCATGGACTTATAAGTCTAGCATCTTGTAATTCACCTAGTTGATGAGGTTGAATTAGCAGGGGTAGTCTCATGTTATTATTAGAGAGGTACATGAAAAAGTAGAAAGGTTTTGTTTGATAAAGGGTAAATCCCAAGGTTTTTATGGTAGAGGGGTACATAGTATATGAGTCATTCTATTGAGTACATAAATTAAATTGACAACACACCAAGTAGGGTGGTTTTGGATTCCCATGGAGATGAGATAGAAAGGGAAGGTGAGCTAATCCAAAATAATGGAAAAAAGGTGCATGATAATGAGTAAGCTACTTATCTTTGCCATTTTTTTACAAAATTATTGTTTACATTGAACTTGATAATATTTATTTGATCTCTCATTATTTGTCTTGATTTTAAGAATACATTAATGAATAATCCATTTTGAATCCTTTCCAGAAAAACAATAATACTACCACACAAAAAATATATCAATTTATTTATATAAAAGCAACAAATACTTAAAAAAAAATTTAAAATATATCAATTTATTTATATTAAAGTAATGGTTATGACGATGATGATGATTAATGTCCACTGAGACCGAATTGGTTTATCAGACCTTAAGAGGGTAAGGGATTACTTGAAATTCTTTGGAATTTTGTTTCTATGCTTGAAAATCATTAAGAGAAGCTTTCCATGATCACCGTAGTTTTGTTGAGTTAAAAAGGTTAGGAAGGTTGGTAGTGTAACAAATATTTTGAAATTGAGATCTAATATGGGTATAGGATGGAAAATCTAAGAGAAATTTCTTTTCATATTCAACCTTCTTAGTGTCACAAAGGTGACACACTCTTTCATCCCATGGAGCTTTAGGAATTGACCAACACCTACTTTCATTATGACGCTCATGAGAATTTGTTCTTATCTTAGCGATGCTTATTGTTTTCTTTACACTTGTCAAAACAAAGATATGATTTTGATCTTCTAGACTAGGATTGATTACATCCTTATAATACCTTGATTTTCTTTTTTCCTCTAACTCTTTATCACACCACATTTTCTCCTTAAATTTTGATTGGATGATATATTTAATAGTATCCTTATTCTACAAAATGGTGTCTTCAATGATTCCCCAATAGCTTAGCCAAGACTGGGCATCTTTATTCCATCCTTGCTTGAGTCGATGGTGGTTATGATTGGATTTTGAAGCAATTTTAGGAAGCCTCTTGTCTTCCATGTTGTTTAACTTGGTCTTATACATTAGGTATCTATTCATGGTCATTCTTATAATGGGGAAAATGCTTGCCTCTAAGAGGAGGATAGGATAGGGTGTATTTCCCTTATTTTTGAGATTATAGGCTATACAATACTTTTATATTTTCTCTATATTTCTATAAGATTCACAAGAAATACTAAATCCCTAGAATTAACATCCATAAAGAATAATAGGCATAACAAAAGTATCAAAGAGGAGTTTCTTCTTATCCCATATCCAAAGATTGACTGATTTACAATTGTTTTCAAGCCCATAATAAGCTTTCCATCCCCCAATAATCCTTTCCTCAATGTTATAATTGCAGTTGAGCTTGTAGTGAATATCGATTCCAATTTATTTGTATGAATTCACTTTCTCCAAGTTTTTGTTGCCATATACAGAGGTATCATAACTGATCTTATTGGTTTGACTAGATCATGACCTTAGTCTTGTCAATATTAACAGTCATACCAATATTGGAGAAAAAATCCTTGAGGATTCTTAGTTGGTTTTGAAGATCTTGGGGAGTCCTCTCCATAAGAATGATATCATTGGAATAAACAAGAATATATATGACTATACCAGTGAGAGTAGGGCCGACATAACCTGCTTCTTCCAAGCAATCTTCTAACTTTTCAATGTATATGCCAAAAAGGGTAGGGGATAAGGGAGAATCTTGCTTGACTCCAATATTTCAGTTGATCTCTTTCAACCAACCCTCATTGTTATTAAACTTTGAAATAATGTTCTCATATAGCCTTATTCCGACCTATTCCAAAAAAAATTCCTGGGAACCGTGTCAAAAGATTTTCTAAAGTAAAAACAACAACAACAAATATTGGTTTTAGTACTTTGAAACTCCTCTACAATGATCCTAAAGGTAACAAAATGGTCCACAGTTGAATGATATCTCCTAAACCCAACCTGGCCTTTATCTGTTTTACAGTGATTTTCTAGCCAAAGGCTAATCTTCTTTTCCAAAATAATTCCATAAAGCTTGGATAAAATCAGGCTAATCATAATGGTCGTATAATTAGATGGAATCTTTCTATCCCTATTTTTAAAAATAGGAACTGTGAGGCTTTGCATCCAAGGTTTAGGGAAGCCCTTCTTGACTGCTAAATTAAAGAGCTTTTGTATGTGAGGGATGAAGATAGACTCTACGATTTTAAATTTTTTATCTTGGTATCCTTCAATTTCCTTATCTTTCCCATTTGCAAGCCGCTTAACCATGAACTCTATGTCATCCAAAGAAAAAACTTCAACCTCTGTAGGGACAATAGGAATGGTGTCCATCGAATTAGGGAAATCGTAAAGACTTTTAAGGTAGGAATTCTAGTCCCATAAGGGAATCATATTATTTTCTTCAGTATTGCGGATTAGAATTTGCCTTCAAAACTTCTTAGGATCGAACTTAGATAGTTGTGAAAGCTACTCTTTCCTTTTATTGATATAGTACATTTTTTTCCTTTTAATTAGGGATTTTTACGTATTGATCTTATCAAGTTTTAAGGACTCATTAGAAGCATCCCTAATGGATTTCCTATCAATTTTACATTCGTTATCATACCAAGGGTTGGTCATTCTATTATTCTTTTTAGAAGACACGTCGAAAGAGAACTTGTTAACAAAAGTGGAAAGGGTAGTTGTAAAATTATGATAGAGGTCTTCAATGTTGTCCTTATAAATTAGGATATGTAATTCACTATTTAAATCCTTTAATAAAAGGTCAACTTTACTTTTTTCAAATCCCAGTTGCCTTTGATTATCATAATTCTCTTCAATGGCGCTCCTGTGCATGGAAAAGTTTAGAGTTAGGGTTAAAGGTCTATGATTAAGGTCGGGTTCATGGTCATTTAAAAGGTCAAAAGTTACTATTTGGTTGGAAATGGGTATATCAGATATCACATAATCTACTACACTACTACCTAGCCCCTGAAAACAAGTCATCTAGTTGGAGTTTGGCCACTTCATTACTCTATTGCAAATTATTAGGTCTTGAGAGTTGCAGAGCTTGACCAATTTAGTACCAAACAAATTCTCAATTAGGTCTTTAGAGCCTCTTTTGTAGCTATTAGATAAAACATGGTCCTCATCTATACATAAAGAATTATGGTTGGAATCATTGCTTAAAAGAGTATCTTAGTTAGTTGGAGTCCTAGCATTAAAGTCTCTTAGCAGGAGGATATTACCTTCATGTTTCAAACTATGAATATCATGTTCTTAATTATTATAGGGACAATTGCTATCTAGATTATTTTTGTTAATAAAAGTAGAATTAATAGGTGCAAAATAACAAATTTCTATATATATCTTCTTAGCCTTGGTGTTTGAAATTTCTATCCAAATGTACTAATTGAGAGGGCCAATCTTATGAAGTTGAATGCGAGGAGAAATTCTCTTACTAATATAACAAGATATGCCTCCTATCCCTCTACGATGGTACTTTTTGTTTCATGATGACAACAAGACAAGTCCTTCTATGTTAGGGACCTTAGACTCTTCATGCTCCCACATTTCAACTAGACAAATAATATCAATATCACTCGGGATCCAACTTATCATGGGACCTTTGCGCCATGGAAAGAAACGACAGTTCCAAAAAAGGATCTGGAGTGTCCCAAATTCCTATTTATTATTATCCGTCCAGTCTCTATCCCTAACAATAACATTTCGATTTCTGATTATTGCCTATTTTCCTTCTTTCCCGACTTCTTTTACCTTTTGGACTTCCTTTCTTAATTCAGCTTGGTCTTCGAGAATGAGGTCTTCATTTATAAATATTCTTGACCCTTTCAAGCTCGAAGATTAATTGGGTATGCTATATTTATGGTCATTACAACTTACTTTGACATAGATCAACCTATCTTTATGATCAATTATTTTTCCTAGCCTATTTTCTTCTATGAGGTAAGTTATTTCAATTTGTGTTTTATTTTTTAATTATTCTTTTACTATTGCTAGGGTATCCTCCTCTTGTTTTTATTTTATACCAAAAATCATGAGGTTCAAGTCTCTTTTATTATGCTCATGGTCTAGTTAATTATCTTATTCATTTCCTCTTTCATGGGTTTGATATCCAATTTTTTTTACGATCAAATTGTTGGTTAGTTTTTCTTCTAGCTCTTTAATCCTATCTCTCAAGTTGCGATTTTCTTGAACCGCTCCTTCTTGAGTTGATTGTTTTTGTTTTTCCATTTCTTGAACCCTAACAATCTATCAACTATTCGAGTTTGAATGGTATATTTAAATAGTCTAATAAATATTTGAAATAAAATTTAAAACATTTTAATCTTCTTTATTTTTATATCACTCATACATGAAATAATGAATTAAAGTTAGGAATTCAAGACAAAACAACGTATTTTATATTTTTTAATAGAAGAGTTAGAAATAGTCACGTTTAATAAGCAATTTAGAAGATAATTTGAAATTTGTTATCACTGCACCGAGAGTATCAAGGTGCTCTACAACCAATATGGGGGATATATTGAGACGTTAGTGTTATGTTATGTTATATTATGTTACATAACAAAAAAAATTAACAATAATAAAAATAAAGTTGGCTCAATTAAAGAAAAACAATTACAGTCACCGTGTAAAACTTGACATGGAATGAAATAATAATTAACAATTACATCTTAAGAAATTGGATCACTCTCTATAAAATTACACTTTAAGAAATTGGATCCCTCTTGGTGCTTAATAAAACTTGAGGAGAAAAAGATGATCACATAAAATTGTCATAAGCTGAAATTATATAAAATTGTGTCTAATGTCATATTTAAATATAATAATAATTTAAATTTAGGATGAATAGTTCGATAAAATTGTCTCTTATTTTGTGGTGAATATTTCAATTAATTAAATTTGACATTGGTTCTTAAAATTATAAATAAATTTTTATAAAATAGAATGTATATTTTTAAAATAACAATAATTATTATAAAATTGATAGATATCGTAAAGGCAGTTTATTCACAATAAATATATGATTTATCGATTTTAAATTTGTTGATTTTTTAATAAGTTTATAAATTTGATTTGTTTTAATGGTTAAGAATTGATAAATGATAAAATATATTTATTATAAATTAATAAAAAATAACAAAGATTTATTTTAAATTTGAATTTATCAAGATATTTTAATATCTTAAAGTGTACTTTTTATTATTATTTAAAATGAATTTAAATTAATAAAAAATAATATTATAATAATAATAATAATCTATTTTTAAGTTCACCGTCAAGTCAGACACTAAATTGGTGTATGAGACTCTCTTCTCCCAACGATTTTGACTAGTAAAGTCTACGGAGGTAAACATACCCTACACCCCTTTGGATTTGATCTTGTGACCTCTTATGAGGAAACACATGTTCCTATATATATATATATATATATATATATGATGATGATGAACGTCCACTAAGATCGAATTGATCTATCAGACCTTAAGAGGGTAAGCAATTACTTGCAATTCTTTAGAATTTTTCTTCTATGCTCGAAAAACATTAAGAGAATCTTTCGAAGATCACCATAGTTTTGTTGAGTTAAGAGATTAGAAAGGTTGGTAGTGTGACAACTATTTTGAAAATCAGATCTAATCTAGGTATAGGTTGTACAATCTAAGAGAAAGTGCTTTTCATCCTCAACCTTCTTAGTGTCACAAAGGTGACACACTCTTTCATCTTGTGGCATTTTAGGAATTGACCAATGAACAATTTCACTATGGAACTCGTGAGAATTTGTTTTTATCTTAAAAATGCTTATTTTTTTCTTTACACTTGTCTAAATAGATAGATAATTTTGATCTTCTAGATTATGGTTGATTACATCCTTATAATACCTTAGTTTTCTTTTTTCCTGTAACTCTTTATCACACCACATTTTCTCTTTAAATTTTGATTTGACGATATTTTTAATAATATCTTTATTCTACAAAATGGTGTCTTCCATGATTCCCCAATAGTTTAACCAAGATTGGGCATCTTTATGCCATCATCGCTTGAGTAGATGGTGGTTACGACTCAATTTTGAAGCAATTTTAGGAAGCCTCTTGTCTTCCATGTCGTTTAACTTGTTATTATACATTAGGTATCTAGTCATACCCATTCTCTCAATGGGGGAGAGGCTTTTTCTAAGAGGAGGATGGGATATGACGTATTTCCTTCAATTTTGAGATTATAGGTTATAAAATTCTTTTGTATTTGCTCTATCTTTCTCCAGGATTCACGAGAGATACTACAGACCCAGACTTCAAATCCATAAATAATAATAGGTGTAACAAGATTCTCAAAGAGAAGTTTCTTCTTATCCCAACTCCAAATATCATTTCATTTATAATTGTTTTCAAGCCCATAATAAGATTTACATCCCCCAATAATCCTTTTCTCAATGCTATAATTCTAGTTGAGCTTGTGGTGAATATCAATTCCAAGATATTTGTATGAAGTCACTTCCTCCAAGTTGTTGTTGTCATATACAAAGGTATCATAAGTGATCTTATTGGATTTAATAATCATGACCTTAGTATAATATATATATATATATATATATATATATATATATATATATTGGGTTGAATATGTTTTGTTTCGATTTTCCCTAGCTTTAATCGCTCGAAATACCTTCTACAACCCACTATGAGAGACATGTCCATGTAACATAACACATTAAAATAATAGTAAAAAATCCACAAAATAATACATTAATATCAAATTAATAATAAAATAATAAAAAAACATTAAACTATATATAAATAAATAAACACATAAAAAACAAGTCGACTCAATTAATATATCCACACAATAATCAAAACACGTATATAGTACCACCAACAGATATACATCTTAACCCCGGATGGCTGTAAGGATCATATACTATCCTGGGACAATTTACAAAGAAGAGGCTTCATCGGTCCGGGCTATTGTATCCTCTGTAAGAAGAAGTGTGAATCTACTAAGCACATCCTAGTGGATTGCGACTTTACTAGAGAAGTTTGGGAGAAGATCAATTTACACAAAAGCTTCATGGAGTCCTGGGATGGCCATGATTTAGAGGATTGTTTCAGTAGGTGGGTCCAAAAGAATTCTTCACTTTCGACTCTACCGGCGCACATCTGTTGGTACATATGGATGGAGCGGAACTTGGCGATCTTTGAAGACAACGCTCCATCGGTTCAGAAGGTACTGCATCTTGTTCTAGCATCTTAGAGGGAACACAAAGTCAAACTTAGGAGGGTTGTTCGGAGATTGGATATACAGAGCACAGTAGCTTGTGGTCCGATCGGTTGGTTCGATGGGGCGGCGGAGGCTATAGGACATAACAACGGAGCAGGTGGTATTATCCAAACTTTCAAGTTTTGTAGTTACAAATGGTTTCTTAATGTTGTTGGCCCGGGAACGAACACTAAGGAACACTAAGGCGGAACTGCTGGGGGCATGGGCTCTCCTCACCCTGGCGTCCCGGCTATGCATTCAGACTTTTCATGTGCATGGAGACTCTAAAATTATTATCGATTGGCTGAGTGATAAGGGTGATCTACATGTGATCTCCTTGGAATGTTGGAAGTTGAGAATTATGAGATTAATCAAACAATTCCAACATTTAACATTTTCTCATGTATATAGGGAGAATAACCAAATGGCAGATAGCCTTTCAAAACAAGCTCTACATAAAGATCCTGGCAAAATATATTACTATTAGTGTGTGGAGGACCAAGAGGGTCCTATTTTATCACTTGACCTGTACTAATGTTGTCAAGATCTCGAGTACTGCCTGTCCAGTTTTTTATCAGTGTTATATCAGGTCTGTGGTTTCATCATAGTTTCCGGATTATGTTTTTTTTCATAATAGTATACTCCTTATGGATGTATTACTATTTTGTTTAGTTGTATTTGGAGGGAGATCAGTGTCCATCACCGGTCTGTGTCATTGTATGGGGACTCAAAGGCGGCTTAAGAGCTAAGTGGTTTTTGGAAACTACAGAAATCTCATTTCTCGATCTGCAGTTTTTGTTTTCTCTTGAATCGGATGTCAGTGAACAGTTTATATATAATACAATTATAAAGTGGAATTTTCTTGTGGAAAAGGTAATACGTGTTCAACTATAATGGACACTTGGGCAGTTGCTATAGTCCCTCTTCGGAGGCGGGGACTAATAATATGAGAAAAAAACTTAATTGATTCGCAACAAACATATGATTCGCTCATTTTAAATTTTGTCGAATTTTTAAACAAGTTTATAAATTTGTTTTTTTAATTCTATATTCTACATAGCTTTACTCTACACAATAAACAAATAAAATTAATATAGATTTATTTTAAGTTTGGATTTATAAAATATTTTAAATAGTAAATTTTATTATTATTTAATAGTATTTAAATTGAAAAAAATAACATTATTTCTATATTAATATTTTATATATAAATTTGAATTTCTCATTTTATTTCTATATCTTTTTTCATATATAATTAACATATTCATATTCATATTATTATTATTATTATTATTAGTTATAAGTATTATATTTTAAAATCATTATCTAATAATTTTATACATATTTAACAATATCAAAAAAAATAAGTGATATATATCTTAACCTTAAATTGTTATAAAAAAAACTCTTTATCCTACAAATAAACCTTAAAATTAAATTATTAATATTATAATAATATTGAAATCTAAAACACTTTATTACTTTAAATATAATAATCATTTAAAAAACTTAAACCATTACTTTAAATATAATAATTATTTAAAAAACTTAAACCCTTTCATATTCATAAAACTGTAACACTATTATATCCAATAAAAATATCTAAGTAACAATTCTATAATATTCATACACTTCATTCCCTATGAATAATAAAAAATTTGGCACTATGATAGTTCTTGTACTTTTTCGATACACCACATAACATGATGGAATAATAAAAATTAAAATAAAAGATATTAATAATTAAACTAAAATAAAAAAAGAAGGACATTATTAATTAATTAAAAAAACAATTTACTTTTTGGTGCAATGAAATATATCATAATAATCTATTACGATAATAAACTTCAAAGAGTAGACAGTGCATCATATTTCTTATATTATATTACACTGATTGGGTAGTATCGACCTTATGTATATATCACAATTACATAATGACCAATTTTCCAAAATAGTATTCTTCATATTTTATATTTTAATTAAACTCTATAAAGTATACATACATATTTTATATAGTGTATAAAGTATATTTTATATTTTCAATTAATTTTTTAATTTTTAAGGATTTATTTTTCAAATAATATTTTTCATATTTTATATTTTAATTAAAGTATATTTATATTTTAAAATAATCTTTTATTTTTTTTTTAAATTTTATAAATCAATTTTATTTTCAGAAAATATTAACCACCACCATAAACATTACATTATATACATAGTATTACATTTTCATATTTTATATTTTATATTTTAATTAGAGTATATTTTATATTTTAAATTAAACTTTATTTTCAGAAAACGTTAACCACCATCATAAACATTATATGCATAGTATTACATTTTCATATTTTATATTTTAATTAGAATATATTTTATATTTTAAATTAAACTTCTACTTTTTTAGCTTTTCATATTTTATATTTTAATTAGAATATATTTTATATTTTAAATTAAACTTTTACCCTTTTTTAAGTTTCAATAAATGTTAAAACAATATATACATAACATTTTAAAATTTTTACATAATTTTTTTTTATATTTATTATGAAATATTATCTTTTTATTTAAACTTAATTTATTTAAATGATTTTTTAATTCAATTATAATCTATTTAAATAATTTCAATTCCCGCTAGTACATCTTGCTAAGGCATGGTCCATGGGTTTTGTTAGTTGGGAGGAGACACCTGGGGTGAGGGTGTTATTTTGACATCTTAAATATTAGTGGATTGTAATTTCCCAATCAATTGTTGAAACACAACTTAAATGTTTTTGGATTGTGATTTTTTAGTTAATGAGTAAATCTAATGATTAAGAAATTGTGCTTTCTCCTATAGTATTCTTCATATTTTAATTAAATAATATATTGTATATTTTGTATTTTAAAGTAATCTTTTAAGGTTTTGTTTTTAAAATAGTAATTTTCATATTTTTATTTTATTTTAATTAGAGTATAATTTATATTTTAAAGTATTATTTTTTTTATTTAATTTTTTTAAAGGTTTGATAAATCAATTTTGTTTTCATTAAATGTTAATCACCATCATCATAAATAATATATAGTATTGAAAGAATTATTGAGGGATGGAAATCTTATTATGGGTTTGAAAACAATTGTAATTAAACTGATCTTTGGATTTGGGATAAGAAGAAACTCCTCTTTGAGACTCTCGTTACACGTGTTATTCTTTATGGATGTGAAGTATGGGGTTATAGTATCTCTCGTGAATCCTGGAGAAAGATAGAGCAAATACAAAATACTTTTATAACCTATAATCTCAAAATTAGGAAATCAAGCATCTCCCCCATTGAGAGCACGACTATGATTAGATACCTAATGTATAAGAATAAGTTAAACAACATGGAAGACAATATGCTTCCTAAAATTGCTTCAAAATCGAGTTGTAACCACCATCGACTCAAGTGAGGATGGCATAAAGATTCCAAGTCTTGGCTAAACTATTGGGGAATCAAGGAAGACACCATTTTGCATAATAAAGATACTATTAAAAATATCATCAAATCAAAATTTAAGGAGAAAATGTGGTGTGATAAAGAGTTAGAGGAAAACAAAAATTTAAGGTATTATAAGGATGTAATTAACTCTAATCTAGAAGATCAAAATTATGTATTTGTTTTGACTAGTGTAAAGAAAAAAATAAACATTGCTAAGTAATGAACAAATTCTCATGAGATCCATAGTGAAACTGGGCGCTGGTCAATTCCTAAAACGCCATGGAATGAAAGAGTGTGTCACCTTTGTGACACTAAGAAGGTTGAAGATGAAAAACAC